>CM073771.1:109149416-109419371 GCA_037158775.1 Hetaerina titia | reverse complement strand
GGTTTACTTCCAAGAAATTTTTGTTGAAAATAATTGATCTTTTTCTAGTTTTATGCACATTGTCGAGGGCTTTTGAAGTACGACTACTAATGCAATGGTGTGGAAATTGATCGGAGTCTCGTCGAAAAACTAATCGTTATTTCTAAAAATTTTAGATATCGGTAACAAAAATTTGAGGTTGTTCGAGTACTTTACTTGCTGTGCAGTACAAGGATGCTTTTACAATATCGATTACATTTTAAAAATCACTATCTCTTTTTGGATGTACGGAATGATAATCACTGAATCTATGAGAGGAATAAGTTATGAAGTGGTTTCAAGTACCTTAAAAATTAAAACTTGGTTTTTAGTCAGTGGTTTTTTAATATTATTAAAATATAAAAGTAACTGTTTTTCGGTTTTGGATTATTATTGACTGGCGGCAATTTGGATTTCTATCATGCTGGGTCCTGTGAAATGGAATACAGGTGCATTGAAATGTGCCTTAAGCTTCTGTCGCGGTGGGTTCCTCGTCTTACGTTGTATGAAAACTGGGCGGGTTTCACACTGCCTCCCATTTAGCTTATTTAGTATCATAATTGAAAGATTGCATCTACATATGTGCTGGTGAAAGATTTTGTAAAGAAAATCGGTCCGGAGATCGTAAAGGAAATCGAAAATATTTTCTCGAAAACGGGGAGTCAAGTGTCGTAGAAAACTGAGGCAACCGCAAGTTATTTGTGTAAGTCTTGTGAGGCGAAGTGAGAGTGTAATTTGTGGCTGATGCTTTTAACCTTGGTAGTAAACTCCGTAGTCACTCGCCGAGGTAAAGGAAGTGTAACTGCTGTACTTTATATTAATGATATATTTTATTAAACAAAATAAAAAATTGAAACACTGTAGACTTCCACATATAGAATTTATTAAACGACCCGGGTTTCATCGCTGAGCGACATCATCAGGTGATGATGTCGCTCAGCGATGAAACCCGGGTCGTTTAATAAATTCTATATGTGGAAGTCTACAGTGTTTCAATTTTTTACCATGAAGCAATTCCACAAAGTTACGCCTGAAACCATTACTTTTAAACAAAATAAGTTTATGCCGTTTTCAAGAAAGAAATAGGCCAAGTTAAATGGTAAAATATGAGGGCGAAATCTAGAGCAGGTAGAACAGTGTACGTATCTCTGAAGTGTTTTGGACCAGAACGGTCAAAGTCGTAGGAACGTAAGGAGAAGAATTGCGCTAGGCAAAGAGGCTTTAACAAGGAGGAGGGAGTTGATGACGGGGACGTCGAGTAAGGATGTCAAGAAAAGACTGGTAAAAACTTTGATACGGCACGGAACGTGGTCACTGAATCAGGGAGATATACGCATATTGGAGGCTTTTGAAATGTGGGTATGGAGAAGGATGGAGAAGGTAAAACGGACAGAAAGAAAAACAAATGAGGAAGTGCTAGGTATGATGGGGGAGAAGAGGGTATTGCTGGGAGAAATCCTATGGAGGCAGGTAAACTGTATGAAAAACATATTGATCAGCCGTGGGATGTTGAAGTCTGTAATAGAGGGGAGAATGTTAGGCAAACGAGGAAAGGGCAGGAATAGGATATGGATTTATGACAGAATGAAAGGAGGAAGGAAATATACGGAGATGAAGAGGGGCGTGTTGTAGAGTAGGTTGGATTGGGTTGTGCTTTTTAGGAGAAACGAAATATTTATTTGGTATTTGTGTTCATCCAAAACCTACCTTAACCGGTTGATTGCCTAACATAATAATAGCAATAATCCATTCAATTGTCATTGTGTAACAACGGCCGAGTATATATCTAAATAGTTCCCTAGATGTCGTTAGATTTAACTTAAACGTAGAGGCGGCAAAAAGAATTGCTTAATCTGTGTTATTAATATTTATTAAAATATGTATCTTAGATTGTGCCTCGTCAATGCATTTTTCTTTGTAAGACGGATCGGGCCGAAGGACTTTAAGTTCGCACACGTGTAAATCCCATTTGTGGTCAACTAGGTAAACCCACGTGCGTCTATTTTTCCGAGAAACCATTTTCATCCCGCACCACGGTAACTTCTCCGTCTGCAAACCCTATTTCTCCTTCGTATGTATAAGGGGTGCGGGGGTACGCAAGGGGCCGAGGACGGGGTCGGTTGGAGTCGATCACGGTAACAACACGCTCGAATGTCCCGCCTAATCCCGCCCGTGGGGCCGATGGCTGCGACGATGGCCCTCCTCGCTTCTTTTCTTCCTCTTTTACTGTTCCCGCTTTGCATCGCTCGCAGTGATGGGGATGTGCTGCTTCCGCCTGCCCTTCCGTCCACTCTCGGCTGACCCCTCCTTGTTATTTGTTCTGTACTCGGCGGGTCTTCCCCCCTCTCTCTCTGCTCCCTCGGCGAGCTTACATCTTCCCATCTGGCGAAGCCGTATGCGATTCCTCCACTCCATTTCTTAAGCTGGTGCTTCACCTGTATCCGTCTATCCTCCTCTCGGGCACCGGCAGCGTTTTGACGACACCTTTAGTTTATATAATCAAATATATCTGTGTGCATGTCGGCTTACGGATTGTTTGATTGTCGATGGTAATAGTGAATAACTTGTAATGAAAATGAAGAAGTGAAATTTAAGTCCATATTGAACATCCGTGATTTCGGAGGTTTATTTTTTAAATTGACTATTGCATATAATTTGTTGAAGGTGTTTCGTGTAGTTAGTGTTTATATTTACGTAGAGTGAAAATACTGGAGAACAGTGATCTTTTTGCGAACCTGAGATATTAGGACTGTGGATTATGAGCATTTGATTCTTCAGTCGCAATATTGAGGTTCTCAATAAAATCAAGTTTAAGTACCGTAGCAATAATAATCGAAGATCTTAATTTGCATTCGCAATTTCTTTACGAGCACATCGTTTTAACATATATTTGCGTAGTTGAGGGCTTGCGACCTCAGGACTCGTAGGGGATGACGCAGTGGGCACGGGAGGATATGGCGTAGTAGTGGGTAGTCATACATGACACTATGGAACTGTTTGTCCAAATAATGAGGCCAATTTCAGATAGCCTCTGAGTTTTTAAATTCGGGAAATCTGAAGAAACATGTCGTGTTTACCGAGGACCGATTTTTCGTGGAGAATTTTGTGGAGAATTTCAATGACGAAACGGGGATTCCCGATGGTGACAGACGATGTTGTTTATAGTTTTTTCGGGCAGATAATTTTTGATATTATTGATCGCGAGTGCAAATGCTGACAGAAGCCCAAACGGTAATTATCGTATGAGATAATCTAACTTCCTATTCATTCTATAGTTTGAGCTTCACCTGTATGCCTTCCTCGCTCTTTTCTTTATCAGTTATTTTTTCTTTCTCATAATTTCATAAACTCTACAATAGTACTACAACTATCGCTTGACCTACAGGAATAGAACGTCTAAAACTCGGTGATTATACGACCGCGACCATCTCCTATTGCATCACTATTGTCTTATCACTAAAAGAAATGACATGGAATTACGACTCTTTGCACCCAAGAAAATGTGATATTTTTATTTATAATAATAAATCACTATGGATGATGCGGTAAAACATCACGGATTTATTTGTAAACCTTATTCAGATAAATTGATCAAATAAATAAAACAGTTTCTGGCGTCACTTGGTGGAAAATCTTCATATTGACGTTTTTCAATTTGATAACTTTGCTTTCCCACATACATTTTTTTTTCTCACGACTCAGGTTTCGTTACAGCATAACATCATCATAATTGCAACATTGTAACAAAACCTGGGTCGTGAGAAAAAAATTTTATGTGAAAAAGCAAAGTTGTTTAATTAAAAAACGTCCATTTATCTAATAATATTATTGAAGTGGTATCACTTGCGTCGATATTCTAAAATCTTTAATACTGTGTACCGTCTTCCGAGCAATTTAATGTTTCGTAGTTCTGCTCTAAGAATTCGACGAAATAACATGTATTTTCTTTGGGACCAAAATGTATTTGGACCCTATGGTCTCCTCTCGCTTTTAGAATGGATGTTGTGTCAGATATAGGGAAACCAGATCTCTAGTGTGGGATTGTATGATGAGCGCATATATATATATATATATATATATATATATATATATATATATATATATATATATATGTGTGTGTGTGTGTGGGTCGCGGTGGTCTAGTGGGTAGAGCGTTGGACTACTTACCGGAGGGTCCTGGGTTCGATTCCTGGGCAAGGCACTCTGGGCACCTGCAGCTCCGCTCAAGCTAGTTGATTTTTCGGGTACCAGATCTTCCTGGGAAACCATAACCGGCACAGGAGAAGGAACTGGCCCCCCTACCCTGATGTGTGAATATTCACACACCGTCGGGCTTGGTACATGGGTGAACTCTAGCATCACCTACTAAACCGACCTTCAGGTTGATTACTGTGTTTATATATATATATATATATATATATATATATATATATATATCTGTCTGACCTGAAGAAGGCCTCGGAGTAGGCCGAAAGCTCAAATAATCTACAATGTGAGTGTTCTTTTACGTGTTATATATATATATATATATAACACGTAAAAGAACACTTATATACTATACACTTACTATATATAGTATGTATATGATATATATTATATATATATCATATATATATATATACATAGTCACTTTCTTGGAAAATCCACGAACGTGCACAATAATGTAAATTCACTAAATAGTCATAGCAAACACAGAAACTAAAACATATAAAAGAGGGACTCACTAAGTTTCTGTGTTTGCTATGACTATTTAGTGAATTTACATGATATATATATAAATTTATATATATATACACACATATATATATATATATATATCAGTTATATATTATCTTCCGAAGAAGACGGAGTTCGAGTCCGTCGAAATCATCAAGATATTATTGTATTCTTATGTGTTCCCATGCTGTGTGTTGCTGTCTAAGTTTATTCATCTAAATCTATATTGTCCCCTTCAAAGTAATCCCCATCGACTGCAACACACATATGCCAGCGCTTGATCCAATCCTCGAAACATTTTTTATATTCGGTTTTCGGTATGTCCATCAGTGCTTCCTGCGATTTTTCCATTACTTCCTCTCGGCTGCTAAAACGCGTTCCCCGTAATGGTTTTTTAACTGGATTGAACAGAAAGAAGTCACAGGGAGCCAAATCAGGTGAATGCGGTGGCTGTTGGATGGTATTTGTTGCATTTTTCGTCAAAAAATTACGAATAATGATAGCACTGTGCGACGGTCTCGACGCACTGTGCGACGATTTCTGGTCTCTTTCGGCGAATTGCTTCACGCAAACGTCTCATAACGCCCAAATAATACTCTTTGTTTACTGTCTGGCCTTCTGGCAAAAATTCATGATGCACTACACCGTTGTAATCCATGAAAACCGTCAGCATTGCCTTCTTTTTTGACTGAAAACGACGTGGTTTTTTTGGTCTCGGCTCATTTGGTGAACGCCATTCACTTGCCTGATGTCTGGATTGCGTGTCGTACTCATAAACCCACGTCTCGTCTCCAGCAATGATCCTTTTGATGAATGTGGGATCGGATTCAGCCTCGCAAATCATGTCCTTTGCGACGTCAACACGGTCTCTTTTTTGCATGAAATTGAGGTCTTTTGGCACCAACTTTGCTGCTACACGACGGAAACCCAAATCATTAACCACAATGTCTTGGGCGGATCCATAGGCAATGTTCAAGTCCTCCGCTATTTCTCTGATGGTTAATTTGCGGTTATTGACCAACATTTCTTTTACTTTATCAATTTTTTCACCGACTTTCGATGTCGATGGTCTGCCACTGCGTTCATCATCTTCGATTGACTCACGACCACTTCTGAACCGCTCGTGCCACTGGTAAACGACGGTTTTTTTAGAGAATCGTTGCCGAAACACTTTTCTAACATTTCCAACGTCCGTGCGCCACTAAATCCGTTTTTTACGCAAAATTTAATACGAGTTCGTTGTTGCAAATTTAAATCCATTTCTGCAATTGTAAAAAATCGCCAACACACACAGAGATAGATGTACTCTTGGCTACGTAACTTTTGCAAATGTCAAGTTATGACACTAAGATTTAAAGGGAATATCAACAACAGATGTACCAATTTAACAAAAAAACAGAACTCAAATCGGAACGATGGGAGCGCCACACGGTGGTTATTCCGGGAACTTTTTGATCAAGGTAGTATATATATATATATATATATATATATACACACACTATATATATATATACACACTATACACTATATATATATATATATATATATATATATATATATATATATTCATATACATATATATATATATATATATTCATATACATATATATATATATATATTCATATACATATATATATATATATATATATACATTCAAACAGAAATAGGTATAAGGAAAGGGGATAGGAAAACACATAATAGGCGAAGACAGGACATGTGGGGAAGGCGGTTTTTGAGCAGATCACGAAAGTAAAAATATTTCCCTATCCGGGATTTGAACCACGGACCTTCCACTTTCCGGGCGGATGCTCTACCAGTTGAGCTAATAGGGAAACCTGATTTACCTTGAGATCTGCGATCTTATAAAGCGCCAAAGTGCTCCGATACATATTGCCCGAGAAATGGCGTTATGGAGCTGTTTTCACCCACCAAAGGAGAAATAGACGGGACACAAGAAGGGGAAAGGATAGTAGAAAAGCATTCATACGATCTTATAAAGGATAGGAACAGTGCGTTT
This sequence comes from Hetaerina titia, assembly GCA_037158775.1. NCBI lineage: Eukaryota > Metazoa > Arthropoda > Insecta > Odonata > Calopterygidae > Hetaerina > Hetaerina titia. The sequence goes on along the minus strand of CM073771.1, from coordinate 109,412,619 downwards.
CATGGCACGCATAGCCAGAAGAAGAGACGAGCCACATTGGCCAAACACATATTCAAACTTGAAAATCCCGCCATATGGCGCACAAATATTCATTCAAACAGAAATAGGTTTGTTATGTATTTTACAATACTATGTGTTACAATGTGTATAACAATATTAATAATGTAATAAATTAATTGTAATGTAATTAATTTGTATAACAATGTGTTACAATTGTGTATAACAATATTATGTGTTTTCCTATCCCCTTTCCTTATACCTATTTCTGTTTGAATGTATATTTGTGCGCCATATGGCGGGATTTTCAAGTTTGAATATGTATATATATATATATATATATATATATATATATATATATATATATATATATATATATATATATATATATATATATATAACGTGTACATATATCTACTCCCGCAATTATGAGGAGGAGCCAAATATTTATAAGAAGCAATTGACTGATTGCTATAAACACGATAAATGAACAAAGACATGTTATCATTTTTATTTATTTATTATCGACTTAATCATCAGATCATTGAGACAGAATTTATGATGACAGCCACATTTCCCGGTAATTTGGGTCGGGAAGTTATCTCGCGGTCTGTATGGACGGGTGAAATTATCGCACAGTCGACATTTTTTTGCGACGACGGTCTAAGAAAAACAGCTGGGTACGGTTGACATAGCTTCCGAAGTCGCTTCAGAAATTGCAAATTCTGCTTGGCAACCGCATTTCTTCTTTCCACAACTCAAAACTGAGGCTGTGTAAATTATTCCCCCGATTTCATCGGATGTGGGACATTCCACCGAGGCATACCGAATAGGTATTTCCGTAAATCACTGAAACTTGAGAAACAACTCTGTCTAAGTTGTAGCCTGTACGTTTTGCCGTGTTCCAAGGAATTTAAAACGGTTAAAGGATGAATCGAATTCATAAATTCTTCCGGGCTGGTGACCAGCGTGGATGGACACAGCAATTAATCATTGTGTTAAATTATTATTCAATAAGTTTTATTGTGTACCATTTCATGAAAGTTAATTGCAATTGCTGATATGAAAATTATTATGATTCCCCAGTGATCACTGTTTTATTATTTGTTTATGATTTTAAAGAAGAATACTTGTTAACAATCCTAAATTCGTTTGCTTCTGTGCGGTGGGTAGCTCAATAGTCCCCACAGCTCAATGGTCCGCCAGCCCCTCCCCCGACCCACCCACTCCACACCCCGACCCTTGTGTCCCACCGCAACCCGTCATCCCCTTCGGCTCCCGGCCCTCCATTCACTCCCACCCGCCATCAGGGTATAATACCCATCTACGAATCCTTCCCTTTTCTCTCCGATGCCCTTTTACTCCAGTTTTGCCGGACGCCGAGTGTTCAGGCGGGGGGTGGTGGACTTGCACCTTCGACGTGGAAGGGCTCAAGTTTTCAACGTCCCGTTGGCGGGACCCCGAGTGCCCTGCGGACCGAAATAGCTTCCTAAGCCGTAATACCAGTGCGGGGGCCGATTGAATAGAACCCTCAATGGGGCCGGAGTACTGATGACTGTGGAGGCCTCCTCCAAGCAAGGCTCTCTACTTCTCGAGTGCCTGGTTTTCCCATGAAACGGAATATTGGCCGAGAGGTGAAAAATGTTTCCCTCATTGTCCCGGGTGTGACAATTTCCCTCATTAACCTTCGGGTCGATTGCTGTGGTATGGTTTCTTTAATGCTCGTTATTGGTTAGTTAGCAGAGGCGTCCTTGCTGTGAGTGACGCCAAACACATTTCTCGGTACGTTGAATGAATATCGATGGTCCACGGTGAAGTTTCATGGTACTGGGCACTGGAATAATGACCACGTGTGTCTTCGTCCACTGTGGTGTGTACATCAAGATATACTCATTTATAATTAAGCTATTTCTTCTGAAAAATTCTAATTTTCTCTCTCGGTCATTTCCTTCTCTTAAACTTGCACTACCGTCTCTCCCTTCGCCCACCACCACCTTGCGATCCCCATCCCAATCAAATGGTTTCATTCAGGTTTATTTGCATTTATTTCGGCCTACTGATCATATACAATATCTCATCCCTTCTCTTTATGACTGCTTGTTGGCATGTACACCTAGATTTCCACCTAATTGACCAGGTCCGCTTATATTTCTGCTGACAATATGCTGCCATTCACCTGTTCCACGTTCGATATCTTTCTCTGGTTTCCATATGCTACCCCGCATTGGATCTTCAGCCCTCAGCTATACGATACATCAATCTCGTATAACTATCGGTCCAATCCCCCATTATCTCTCCATCTCACCTCGCATAGGCCCTACACGTCTATATTTCTTCTCTCTCTTATATCTCATCCCTTGATGTGAGAATTCTTTCCATTTTACCTGCCCTCAGCATTGTCCTATCACTCCCAAGTCTCTATTTTCACGATGGCGTTTCTCTATAAAAAGAGACGTTTGAGGCGTGATATGGTGGAATATCATGATTAATTAAAATGGCATTTCTCTTCTATCTTTCCTACTGCCATTTGCTGAGTTGGTCAGTCTCCAACTCATAAAAATATCTCCCGTTTCCTTTAATGTTAAAAAGAAGGTTGTGGTGTTGGCTACTTGGCTACATCTTAGTAGTATAAACTAATTCGTGATAATTTTTCAATATTCAAGCCTTGAACAAACCCATATTAACATTGTTTTCCTTGGAGGTGCGGGGTCGTGATATTAAGTTCAATCTTTAAATACAAGTAGTGATCAGTTCGCTTGTTAATAGGAATTTGATTGTGTGATTTAATTTTATTCACATTGAAGCGTGGTATGCTCATTATAATTTTTTAGATGTAGCATAGGTTTATCAATTAATTTGGGTGGTCGGTAAACAACTTGTGATATGTGGTATTGAGACGAAAGATATTATTTATCTTGTTAGTGAGTGAAGTGCAGCAGTAATGGTGTCTGGGTCTATCCGGAACGAACCATAATCCGGTAGATTACTACCGCTAATATAATGGTAGTTGAATCGTAGTCTTAAATATAGTTTGTTTTTTTTAGACCGGCCTGTTGTAACAGAAAATGCTCCTTAGCCCTAGGAGAACTCTTCGCACGCTATTCTTATGTAATTTAAATTTATAAATGCGAAACAGTTTTTGCTCTATGACTTATGGTTTACCCTTTCACATTGAGCATATTTCCTAAACACACTCTTTGATAGGATCGTCGCGACTTCGTCCTCTTCCAAAAAGAACGAATCGTCGATTAGTCTCTTTAAAATAGTGTGTCCAGGACGCATTCGGAAATTCTCAAATATTATATATGCATAGCGAAAACACTAATCGACGCGGAAACATGTATTCAAAGAACCTGGATAAATGTCTTGTTGTCTCTCTTTGTAATACTAGTCGGATATATTAGATTTTTTGCTGAATACTCCAGGATAGGTATATTTCATAGCGGATAGCTATGAACATCACGTAGAAAATTTAATAGTATTGAATCGCAGAAACAATCGATCGGATACCGTAGTTTTATTGTTGATGCTATCGTAACTCGGCAAGTGAAGTCAAGAAAAAGAGTGAATTAGCAGTATTCATCTTATTTACTTTGTTGTTATATTTTTAAATCATCGATTGTTATTTATCTTAAATCTTAGGGGACATATTTATAAAACATTGCGGAAAAAAATGAGGGTAGGTAGGTTTATTTTTAGTGGCGCTTCTCATTATTCAGGAAGCCACAAATGATTTTTTCAAGATTGTTTTACAGTCTTATTCTTCATAATTTAAATCTAAACAGTAAAAGAATAAGGGTCTATTAAAAATATTTTAAATCCATTATCAATGGGGTTGTGATAAGTGCATGGGAAGAGTCGGATAACCATTTACGGGATATTTTGAAATATGAACATCCTAAAAAAAAAAGATTTCCTGAGCGTTTCTTTTGAGATTTTGCAAGAAAAATGTTCGTTTTTTAGCCATAATTCTGATGATTCCAATTTTCTTGTATTTAAAAGGGTTATTGATAACATAGACGCACTTCATGTTTCACACCAATTTCACCAAATTTTGCTAAAACTATACTCTAGTATGTAATTCCCTGTAGTTATTCATGAAAGAGAACTTAAGTGCATAATTTTACCTCGGAAAAGTCACCTTGAACAGAATTGAAATATTCTTCCGGAACTCCGTTTTTGTCTGTCAGCGTAGAATAACTTTAATGCACTTAAACTCGCCCTCTCTAGCGCACCGAAACTCGCCTTGGTTTCCTTTAGTGCAACTTAATAGGACCCTAGGAGCAAAGCAAAAGGTGCTTTACTTTTAGAAATGATTAAAAATCCTTTAATAATGTCCTGTTCCTGTTTAATAATTTACCTGTTCCCGAGAAATCAATGGCTCTGGACGATACGCACCTGGTGTTGAGGGATACTTGAATGAATGTTATAATTTGCTGACGCTTAATCTAAGTGTATTTTGAAGTTACTTTTTGTCAAAAATTACGAAGAATATTAATTTAATTATATAATTATGATTTCAGTCATTACATTAATAAACATAATTCAAGGCTTCTTGAAGGTGTCTTTCATTAGTGTATACCTTTACTCTTCAAATCTGGTTCATACAATTTGCATCCGGAAACTAACATATTGACATAACCGAATTGGAACATGTTTAAATTGCCTCAAAGAAATTTGATAACTTCATAAATATGGACTTTACGATAGACACCTGTTATTTCGCTCGCTCTTCGTTGGAGGGAATCAATACGATATTATTCCTCACGTGATATAGTGCCCTCTTTTGCTAACATTGTTAGCTACCGGTATTTCCCATTCGTCTGTTTGTGTCTGATATACTTTCGGAAATTTTCACGTGCGGAATATACTCCCGTAACATTGTCCTGCGGAGGAAGAATTCCGAGGCGAGGTATATGAGCTCGTATCGCATTCTTTTGATAGAGGGACTCTCCTCTTGTGGAGGCGGGAGGGCGAAGGAGAGTTCGAAGGTACTTTTATTTTTCTCGCGACGAAGTTGTTGCTAGGAAAACAATGACTCCATTCTGGATGGGATGGGTGGAGTGCAGGTTATCTACGCAAATCCAGCGGACTGTGTCAAATGGAATATTTCTCCGGTTCTAACGGCAAATGGGCAGTCGCTCCCTTCCTCGTTCTCCCTCTCTATTCACTCATCCGCGCGGTGAAAATTGAATTTTCGCACCGCTTACTGATTCCCCTAAATTTGGTTAGAAATGAAGCCGAGGGTTGTGGGTGGTTTCCTGCTCCATTCCCTTGCTCCACGTTGTGCTAAATCCGGAGAATATAGTTCCTCTAAAGAAAGAGATTAGATGAAATAAACCTATCCCAACCACATTTGCATTTACGCGTCAATCAAGTAGCAGAGAATATATCAGATTGAACCGAAGCAGTTGGGTATGGCTACGATATGTGAGACGTGAGTTCTTTTCCTATTGTACTGTACTAATTGATGAACAATTCATTCCCTTTATACGAAAGAGTTTAATAGACAAGTATGTAACGTCGCGGTTGGCAATGTGTAATTATGCGTGCGAAGTCTGAATGCTGTCATACTTAATTTGGCCTAATTCCATTTTTCATCTATTTTTACCGCTTTTATTTTTCCAAGGCAGGCGTAGGAACCTACTTTTTGTATTTTTGTGACATCATTATTCATTTTGATAACATTTTCCTCAGAGTTAGCGAGCACTCTCGTTGCAGCGCTTCCTTTTATCCGCGCGCAGCTCTCGAAATGGCATTTCCAAGCAGTGCGGGTGGATCCGCTCCGGAGCGCGAGGGTTAGGGGGAGGAGAAGTGGGTTGCAAGCACTCTCCCATCAAGAGGCCGGTCCAGTGGCCCTGATTCCCCCCCCCCTCCCCATCCTCTCCCCAACCCATTCCCCGCTCCGGAATAGGACTCCATTCTATGGCGGAGGATTCTCCAGCAAATAAGTGATATCCAGAGCAGTGGCGTCGTTACCATGGATACCGGGAAGATGGGAAGGAATCCTCCTCTCGTGGCCAACCGGCCAGAATTCCCTTCTTCATTCAGGACGAATATTTTCCGGATAATAATTTATATGCAGCATAAATGCTTCTGAGAATACTCTCTAAAATATTATCTCCTTTTCGAATCCGTTTTTTATGTAGGTAGCTACCAAATCTTGGAAAGTATTTGTGTACCAATATTCATAATTCTGTACTGCAGTTTTTTCACTGAAAAAATTTTTGGGAAATAGGAAATAGTGGCTATTTTCCTGTAAATAAACATTGCAGTGCAGTTGGGGAGCATTATGACCAGTAAAGTACAATATCAGGATAATATAACCAGCTAATAATCATTGATTCTCGTGTGCTTTCGCACGTCATTTTGTTACCTCATTGAAAATACGTTTGCCTACCACTAATCGTTTTAGAGTTTCTCTTAATGTCTAAGCTTTGAGATTAAGTTCCTTTGAATTTCAAGCGTTTAGAATGTGTACAATGTTCTTAAAAGTTTGGAAGCAAAAAATGGGGTTACTGAGAACGAACAGCAAAAGATTTTTTAAAATCCTTTGCCATGTACAGTGGTGTGGCTGTTGACTTGGCAAATGATTCGATTTCCTAGTGCGTCAATTATGAATCGACTCTTGCACCAACTGAATATTTTCCATCGAAGAGCGGAGTGGTCAAATCGGAATGAAATCCTTCTGCAGTCGTGCTATTCAGTTGACGGTGTTAATTATTGTTTCCAAAGCGATTCCGTATCCTCTCTTGTTTAAGTTATCATATCCTGGAAGAGTCTTAAACTAATTGGTGTAAAAACGTAATTTTCTACCTATTACTATTTCAGAATGTACGAGCTTGTATAAATATGTTTATGTCATTAGTAATATCTCTACAAACACATATAATTATAATTAAATAATAATTAAATAAATAATTATTTACTTTTTTACTACCCCTATCCTTAATTAATAATGTACAAATAAAATTTTTTTACCACTACTTGCTACTTATATGTTTGTCATTGAAGAGGGCCTGGAATTTCTCGTTAAATGTACAAGATTGGGTACGAGGCGAAATCTAGTGTGGGAGAGAGAGAGAGAAGGGGTACCTTTTCCCACTCGAAGAAAAAGACTTTTATCACTCTTGGGATTACCGCTCCTAGGAGGGTCCGCCCCCAAAGGCTTAAACTCGATAATCACGCACAAGAGGGGACATGCGAACCCCTGCCCCCCCCCCTCCAACCGCCCCTGATCGCGACAAACGTTCGGGCCCCGGGCGAATATTCTCCATGCGGGTGGTGGGGGACGAGGACGGCACCACGCCGGTGGCGGTGCTGTAGTTGAGGATCGGCGGTGGCAGCCGCGCTTCAGCATTCAGCCAATCCGTGACGGAGGATCTCCCTGCAGCGGAGGGTGCGCCTCATTTGTCATTTACCTCACCCCCACCTGCCTCCCCTTCCCTTCCGTACCCTTCTCCCTCCCTATTTCACTACATTCCGCCTCCTTCCCCATCTCGCACATCTGGTGAGAAATTCCACCCCTCCTCACTGACTCCTCCTCATCCTCTCATAAATACATTATGTACTAAGGTGTATGTACTACTAGTATGTACGTATATATGTGTGTGTATATACACACATACGAGTAGTACATACACCGTATTCAACTTGGGGTATGTGATGGTAGAGTTCACCCAGTACTAAGCCCGACGGCGTGTGAAATTCACACATTAGGTAAAGGGGGCCAGTTCCTTTCTCTGTGCCGGTTAGGGTTTCCGAGAAAGATCTGGTACCCGAAAAATCCCGTAGCTTGGGTGGAGCTGCAGGTGCCCAGATTGCCTTGCCCGGGAATAGAACCAGGGACCCTCCGGTCAGTAGTCCAACGCTCTACCTCCTGGACTACCGCGACCCACATCTACATGTACCTGTAATGTACATAAATTATACACACACACATTCATATGCATAGATATTCTCTCAATTACATATTGTCTCTCCCGTTCCGTTTACTCTTTCGCCCTCGCCATCTGCCGTTATTAGGATTAATTAATGCTCGCTGGGACGCGGGCGTGGTAGAGGGGGAGGAGGTTGCGACGAGAGTGTTGCGAGGAGGTGATGTTTCCGAGTGTAGTTTCGGTTATCGCCGGGAGGCGGCGCTCAGCAGGTGAGGCCATTTTCAGTTCGGGGGGTGGGTGAGTGGGTGTGTGCAGAATCGAAGAGCGAGGGTGGGAGGAAATCTGACGTTTGGTGTCGTCAATTTCTATTGGGTGCCATCAGATGGTGGCACCATGTGTAGAATGGTGTCTCCTCTGCCCATGGGGAGCACCCATCATCCCCTTCCCCCTCTCGACCTTACAAAATTATCTTGTTTTTTCCTTGTGAAGCGGTACGCATCGATGCGTTACTTTCGGTTGATTTGATGAATTGCTCTGCTCTCTTACTTGCTTTTGAACCTTCTTCTCACTCAAAATCGAGGCTTCGAAATGCTGCCGACAAAGAATTTGGCTCTGGGGATAGTATCCATTTTAGCAGGAACTTCTTTTTGTTGTAAATTGGATTTATGGGCAATTTTGCCTTCGCGAAAGCGGATAATAATAAAAGCATATGATTTCTGGAATGCATTTTCAATTCTTTATGTAATTTCCTAGTCAATATTGCTGACTTTATGTAATTTCCTAGTCAATAAGTCGTTAGACCTCTCAATGTGTTGAATTTCCACACTTACGTAAGCTAATAATCCCAAAAGAATAGCGATGCCTAAATGGCATATGGAAATTTAGTACAGGCGCAGTTATTCTATGTCAAAACAATTATGCTTCCCAGTTATTTTCATGTTTCTTCTGTAGATACTGGAAGCACAGTGGCGCTCGACGAAGGGTTGATGACTTTTCCACTCTACGCTTTGACAAAAAAAAACTTGCATCTGCGATATATCGTTGCGCCATTGATTATTTACTTCAATTGCCTTTATACTCGTCTTCTTCTTCTTTAGAGCCGGATCGCCCATAGAAACCCTCTGTTTTGACTGTTCATTTGTCTCTGAATATATCCATGTTTTTCCCACAGTTATGTATCGACGCATTAACTCGTCAGAATTGCGACGGAAAATAGCCAAACCAGCCTCCTAATGGACAACCCGATTTATTTTATTCTTCACTAAGGTCAAACGCGGTACCCATCTTGTCGAGATTATTTTTCATATCCAATTCCTCGGGCGAAATTGAATAACTACATGAATCTTGTGATTAGCCTGTGGCCTAAACTCTTTCACGAATTTTGATTCGTCGATCACTCAAAACCATAATAATGGATACTGACAATCATATCGGAGGAAGTCTCTTCCACTGGACGTCCCGAACGATGTCCATCATTTGAAGATGTACGGCTGCGCTAAAGCTCATTCACCCAATTGTAAAAGGAGCAGATGAACCATGAACTTCATCCGACTCCGCTTTGATCTCTTTCAGTGTTAAACATTTTAAAGTGTTTAATCACTGCACGAAAATCTTTCTTTTAAAAAAACAAAAGCTTGTTACTTCAATTGACAGTGAAAATATAACAAAGTGATTGATACAGCCGGAACGAAAACAACTTTGCAGTGAGAGTTGAGGCTTGCTATGAGGATATCTTTTCCGTTACTACGACCCACTTCTAATTTCTAGCGATTTATCCAAGTACTCACGTACGTAAGCGATACTAAACCTTCATTTCAATTTCCAAACATTGGCCCAAATATTTTGTCAAATCCTCGTTTAGAATTAATGGCTTATTTTGAAACTCATACAGGTGTAAATGATGAATGTTCAATTATATCTGTTTCAGGGTCTCACTACTATTACTACTACTCCCACTACATGGTCTAACTAATTTTTCTGTATGTATATATTCTCCTTTGGTGGGTGAAACAGCTCCCTAACACCATCTCTCGGGAAACAACTGTCAGAGCACTTTGGCGCTTTATAAGATCGCAGATCTCAGTGAAAATCTGGTTTCCTTATCAGCTTAGTTGGTAGAGCATCCGTCCGGCAAGTGGAAGGCCCGTGGTTCCCGGATAAGGAAATATTTTTACATTTGTGATCTGCTCAAATCCGCCTTCCCCACCTTTCCTGTGTTTGTCTTTTATGTGTTTTCCTATCCCCTTTCCTTATATATATCTATTTCTATGTGTGAAAATTATATATATATATATATATATATATATATAATTTTCGATTTATAATAATATATATAATAATAGAATATATATATTCGATTCCCGGGCAAGGCACTCTGGGCACCTGCAGCTCCACCTAAGCTAGTTGATTTTTCGGGTACCAGATCTTTCTGGGAAACCATAGCCGGCACAGGAAAAGGAACTGGCCCCCCTACCCTAATGTGTGAATATTCACATGCCGTCGGCTTGGTACATGGGTGAGCTCTACCATCACCTACTAAACCGACCTTCGGGTTGATTACTGTGTTTATGGTTTTTATATATATTATTACTTCACACATAGAAATAGCTATAAGGTAAGGGAATAGGAAAAAACATAAAGGACAATCACAGGAAAGGTGGGGAAGGCGAATTTGAGCAGAAATTTGAACATATCCAATAACAAATTAAGGAAAAGTAGCATGGTGGAAGACGTAGTGGAGGATATGGAAAATTTGTAGAGGAAGGGTGAAATTGGTGCACTATACAAGAAGGTTAAAACACTATCAGGAAGTAAAACCCAAGCTAGATGGAAGGAATATATAGTATAGAAGAACTCTATGGTGAAGAACTTAGGCCAACAAGCTTAGAAATAGAAAGAGAACATGACGTAGATGAAGACAGCTTAGGTCTAGGCACTCTCGAAAATGAGATAAAAAGGACATTAAGGGAGATGAAATGATTGTCAGTCAGCCAAGGGGTTGCATGCATAGCTGAATGAATTGGAAATTCAGTTTGATAGATACGGGATGATAAACAATATTAATAAAACATATAGTCAATAAAAAAACCTACCTGAACCAGTAGATTGCATTAAGTATATATATATATATATATATATATGTGTATATTTATTTATTTATATATACGCACGCACACCTAATAATTTCAATTTTCGGATTTTGTTGTCATGTGTGCTGAAAAAATACCGTTTGGGAGTGCTCAGGAAAAATTTCCCGTAATTTTATGGGTATTTCGCCCTGGCAGGAATCCAAGTCCAATCCATCAACCACTATAAGCGCCGGTGTGTGTTTTTCTCATTTCGCCGCATATTGTTTTCCAAGTTCCACCCATCGAATCTCCGGGACCAAGTTTCCCCAACTTCAACCTCTGATTTCTCGGGGAATGTCCATCCATGCATCTCGGTTTAGGTGCCGCTGGGAAATGTCAAACTTGTCCCTACCTCTTAGTGTGTGCCGGCGCGCCAACTTACCCCGTGCCCTTAGCACCCGAGGAAGAGGTAACTTGTGATATTCCTCGTGCCTCTCAGTGGGTGTGATTTTCACTTCTGTTTCTCCGTTCTTCCAATAGTCAATGGTGCTCTCGGGCATGTGTTCTCTCTGCTTGACACATGTGTGTCACTTACAAAACCGAAGTCAACGCTCCAGCTGAAAATTCGGACCAAACTTCGCACTTAACTTTCTCCTTACGCGAATGTTTTATCTGTAGTTCACAGGTAATTTCTTAGATATTCAATAATTGGTACGGTGCCAGAATTAATTTTAATTGGATTTCCCAAGTTTTCATCAACATTTACTTGTGGTGTACTTAACATTTGATCACCGTGTAAGTGTTTAATCAGATAAAGTGTGGTCCATGTGGTCAAGAATCCTTTTTTTCATGCTGTCACTTTCTTTTTCATTTTACTTACTACGTTACGCCTAAAATAAATAGTCGCAGTAAAAGAAGTGATTTCACAATAAAATGTTAGGCCAACGAATATTTAAAAGGTAATTTTTAAATTGCTCTAGGTTAGAATAATAAAAGAAATCTACCCAATTATTTTTTTATGTCCAATGGGTTAAAATTGTACGTTTGGATGCGTAATTCTTCATGCAAAACAGTATGAAATTGGCTTTTCTGTTTCTCTTCACATTTGCGGGATCATTTGCTATAGATTTTATTCAAAACAGTCACCTTTATTGCAACTGAATTTTATTTAGATCAGCGTTCTTTCGTTTCCTATATATAACATACGTGAGTCATCAAGTAAACCTAAATATTTCCTTGAAGGTGCATTTAATTTAGAAATTGATTATGGTCGCTAAAATTCTTTTTCTTCTAGAGGTTGGTAATTTTTACTCGCCTCCAGGTGACCTCTAGAACGACTAGGAAATGTACTGCCTGTAGCTTTCTTGTAATTTACATATCTACTTTTGACTTGATGTTCGAATTGTTGCCCATTCCCTACTTAGTGCTCGCCAGTGCTTGGAATGTGCTTCGATTTCCTTAGCGGGTACAGGAGATGGGGGGCAAGGGCACCGCTGAGCGAGGGGGGTTCTTTGGGCGGGAATTCAAGGCGAGCTCCCTCTCTCCACGGAGGCCGCCACGCCCTGCTGATTTTGTCGAGGGGAAGGACCCCGTTGTTCTACGCCGCTCCATTATTTGTGAGAAGGCATTAGCAAAGCGGGTGGGGGGGGTGGCGCAGTCGGCAATGCTTTTCCAGGGAGGGAGGGGGACGCGATATGTCTCATCTCGCGTGCACGCTGTGTGCTTTCTGAGCATCGGCCCTTTCGCGACCCCCCCCCTTTCGACCCCTCGGGGAGGCCTGCGTGCGACAGGCATTCTTCCAGGACCGCCCCGTCCTCCACGCGCGAATTTCCCTTCGAGTCTACCTTACCCACTCAAGGCCCGCCGCCTGCAGAATTCTCTCCCTTCATCGTCCCTTATCCTCCTCTGTAATATAAAAGGAAAACCCCTTCTTCCGTCTCTCCACTCGCGGGACGGAAAACGGGATTCTCGGAAGTGCCCCTATCCCTGCTTCGTATTCACTTTCTCCCATTATATTTTACCTCTTCTTCTTTCGCCGTCCTCCGTATGAGTTTGGAGGGCAGATGGAAGCTTAGAATGCGTGGTAAAAACGTCAGGGAAAAGGAATTTTGTTCCCTGGGGACCTGATAATTTCGGGGTAACTAATCAGCCAAAAGATTGTTCACTCACCCCTTTACAACGATCTAGTGATCATTTTGCGAAGCGATTTCTGATCTTTGATATTTGAGATTCTTTTGATGGTTACAATCTCTGGACCTAAATTCTCCTCAGAAATTGCCGTGTAATGTCCTTAGGTATTTTGTTGTAGAATCAAACTTTAACAACAGCTCCATTTCCTCGAAATCCACTGCCTCAAAGGATTGGAACTTCTAAACAATTCATTTTTGAAACTTTTGCCTCGTTTACATTGTATGTGCTTGGCAACGGCTAATTGTTGGGAGTGTGAACGGATTTCATTTGCCTGTTATTCTTTTGTCCATCCGCTGAGTTTGCTCTTGTTATGACGCGTCAGAACGGGTCCGTTGATAGAAGAGCATTTTTTTTAGTGAAGTACAGTGGAGCGGTCATTTAAAAGAAACCAAGCAAGGAAGCGTTATTATTAACAAAGAAAGGAATGCAAGTTGAAGAGATACAGGGTGAGTCAGAATGGACCCCCTGATTTGACAGGTGAATTGTACAAAAATAAATCAATAAAAAGAGACGTTTCAGGCGTGATATGGTGGAATATCATGATTAATTAAAAATAGTAATTTTCCACAAAAATAAAATTTATTGCGACCGGTTTCAATGTTACTGCATCGTCACTACAGACCTGATGATGATGTAGTAACATAGAAACCGGTCGCATTAAATTTTATTTTGTGGAAAATTGCTATTTTTAATTAAAAATCAACCAATATAATTTTAAAAAATTTATATCCGAGAATTGCATTCAATGTCATTATTTCATTAAGCTTTGAGAATTATTTCCTTCGAGTGACGACCTTGGTGAGCGATGTACATGTTGAAGCGTTCAAAAAGGTTTTCGAAAACTCTTCACAGTATATCCTGCGTTATTTCAGCGATGACATCTGTAATTGCCTCCTTAAGAGCTTCTAATGTCCTTGGTCAAACTTTTTGAACCTCAACTTTGAGATATCCCCAAAGAAAAAAATCACATGGGCTTAAATCCGGGGAGCGAGGTGGGCATGGAACATCCCCTCGTAAGGAGATCAGGCAGCCGGGAAATTGTTCTTGCAGGTTTTGACGTGAACGGCGGACGGTATGAGCCGTGGCACCATCTTGTTGAAACCGAAAGGTTTCTGTGTCATATTCCTCACCATATTTTTCATTTTGGGGAGTAAAAGGTTCTCCAGCATCTCACAATAGTGCACAGAGTTCACAGTAACAGTTGAACCTCAAGATTCAAAAAAGTAAGATTTAATAATGCCTATGGATGACACAGCGCACCAAAATGTCACTTTGGGGCTGTAAAGAGGTCTTGAATGAAGCTGGAGAGGGTTGTAAGTCGTCCAGGAACGAAAGTTTTGCTTTTTTACTGAGCCGGAGAGGTGCAAATGAGCTTCGTTGCTAGACCACAGAGCCCTCTTCGTCCCCACCACACTATTATTATTCTTAAAGATAGTTTATACGACAAAGCCCCGATGCTCACCAGACTACTGCATGGTAATTACTAAAAATGACGTTGTTTCCCCCAGATAACACCACTAGTCCCATTCTGCTAATTCACCTGCGGGCTCTTCAGTGATTTTTTAAAAGCAGGGAGTCCATTCTGACTTTAGCCATTATTTCATCGAGCCATTCTGTATATGAGTGGAACGTGGAAAACGAGTTCCATGACAGCTTTTGGGTGGTCAATACGTATTGATTTAACGGTCTATAAAGCTGCATAAAAAAAATCAGGTGTCCATTCAGGAAGTTTAGGAAATCGTTGAGGCTCTGCAGGGAAGTAATGTTGACTTCATTTCCTCGATGGCTCCTGCATTAAATGCGCGCGAATCGGTTTCTCTCCCGATCTGTGGCGCCACAATTTCCTTGTTGTCGAGGGACGACAATGGCGATACCTTAGGTAAACGAAATCTCTTTTTTGTTTTGTGACGTCGCGATGGCACAAAATTCGAAAAAATTAAAATGTCGGAAGATTTTTAAAGTGTTTATTATTTATCTAATCTAGGTATTAAAAGCATGCATAGTATTATGAAAGCGTGGTTTAAACCCTTTCTGCTCTTTTTATCTTTCATCATGCTCCCTGAGTTTGCCCTCTAACGTTTTATCTCCATCTAAACCTATGCTCAGTTTTCTCTCTTCGAGAAATCATACGTCCTACGCTCAAACTACGAGGGATTTGAATCTCTAGGCACATGCTGCCTATCTTAATAACTTATCTTCTGCCAAATTTATATTCAATAATTGTATTGCTAAATTTTCTCCTATGAATTATTAGAAACGGAAAGCGAATTATATAGAAAAATTTGTCTTATTGTAATTTTTCACGTTAAAATATCCCTCCCGTATTGTGTAGGAAGTCATTTGTTCCATTATGAGTGCAATGATATCCGAAATAATTGAAAATCCGAAAGACACTCCAGCCCCGCTAACTCCTTTTTCATTTCCTCGGACAGTGAAAGAGTGGCGAGGGAGCAGGTGTTTGCCAGCGCTTTGTGTTTTCAACACCCTCCCGCTCTCGCATCCCCGTGGGCTATGATCTTTGAATGAATGTAATGGATTAGCCGTCTTCGGGATAATGCCTTTCCCGCCCGGTGGCAGCTACTCTGTCCATTGCCTTTTCGCCCTTCTCTTCTTTTGCCTCTCTTTATGCTGATGTCCTCGTCTCCGTCCCCTTCCTTCCACATATCTCCTTCTCTTTTACCCCGGATTTGTTTCTTCTGGTACGGACGTCCTTCTTCTCTTCCCATCTCCTCCGTGCCCGCCCGCCCCGTTTACGGCAGCGAGGCAGGAGAAGTGCCTCTTCCACGAGGACGGCCAAGCCTCCGAGGCCCGGGCGCCCTTCCCGGCGCCAAGCCCTTCCGTCGCGGGCCAAGCCCCAACCATTCATGTTCAATGGGGGCGCGAGCACTTGTGTGCGGCGGTGGTCGGGGGCAGCGCGAGGGGGGTACAAGGAGCCGTCCGGAGCGATGCACTTGGGCGCAGGAAGGAGACGCCTAATGCTCCCGTCCGCGGGGCACCGCCCTCTTTCTCTTGAAAGGGACTGCTCTGGCACAACGTGTGCACGCAGGGTCGCGATGGACCAGAAGACTGGCGATGGTTGAATTGGAGAGTTGCTATTATGCTGACGACGGTTGCTTTGCCATTCTCATTTTTTTTTCATTTCCGGGAGCCCATGAAGAGTGGCAGACCCTCCAGGAAGACTTTCCCCAGAGTCGGCATTTTCTGGCAAAACCGGGTATCTGGACGCTGTTGACAATACCATGACACGAATACGGAATGCACAAGCAAGCGTAAAAAATGGGACAACTTTTATATTTATGGGATGCCTATATGGAATCTATTTCATTTACTAACCAACTTGAGGGAAGGAATAAATACGTCTGGGGGTTGTAGGCAAGAGGAGTCTACAGAATTTGAAATGCCTAATTTCAGCGCACTGTGTTACTGCAGTCACTTTCGCACGAGTTCCTTTCGATTTCAGCATGTATACTATTGGGCGTACTGGCTTATATAAGTACTCGTATCATACTTAATCTTTGCTTCATATTCTTTAAATATAGTGATTTCATCCGTGGTAGGCGGAATGAACCGGTAAAAATATCCCTGTTACCAGTTTTTCTACAGAAAACGGACAACCGTTTTGTCTATCACTCCACGCGTTCATCAGTGATTGTTTGGTCAAGTGAGAAGGTCTCATATGGACTGTTGTTTTTCTCAGTAATTGCTGGCGATCATGCCGTCGCTAGGTCAGTGCATATATTAAGTATTGTGGAATATGTAATGAATATTCGAGCGCCAGTCTTACGGCTAAGTGAAGAGCTGCGATAGAAAACAAGTTTTACCCCTTTGGCTTGTTTCATCGCCTTCAGCGAGATCACCTTCCGTTCTGTTTTCCTTTATTCACGGAATTTATTCTCCCCTTAAGCCCTCGCATTCGTCTTCCTCTCTCTCTCCCCATCGCATTTTATTTTCTCCCCCGCTTTTTCCTCCTTTCTCCGCCCCTCGTCTTCTCCCGGCAGAGATCGTCTTGGAATACTTTTCGTGTTCCGCCAGATTTCTCCTTTCAAACCCTTTCCCGGAGGGCACGAGTCGCGTTTGCCTCACGCACTGTCACGCCTCTTCGTCCCACGCCGGCCCTCACCCGTCCAAGGGGAGCGTAAGGAAGGCACCTCTTTCCGAGCCCCCCCTCCTCTCCCCACTCTCGAACCCTTTTCCTCCTCCCCTCCGCCTCTCCTGCTTCTTCTCCGCTCCCTCGTATCTAAAAACGCCACATTCCGCTGTCGACCTTGCTCTGATGCCATGGGGTAAGTCCTGGCCGAAAACGGAAAATGATTCGTAAAAAGCTAAAGCTTCTCGCGGTGAATTCTATTAATCAATCTTAATCGAATCCCGTAAATCTTTTAAGAACCGGAGATGTGGTTCTCCATAAATCCGCGCAGCCATTTTGGGCTTTTGTGTTTCTCTTCACGTTTCAGCGTAACATATTTCACAACTATCTCCTGCCGCTCTCTCCTATTCATTCCTCGTTCGCACAAATGCGTTTGGTCATGGGTACGTCAGACAATTTTTCGCAAGAGTTCAATATTTTATTGAATATGTGGCACCGTGGTTCCCTTCGCCTGCTTTTTGAAAGCGCACACATTATCACCCCGGTAGTTTCGTAATTTCATGTATGGGTTTCGATAGGTATGATTCCATGCACTTCAACGCGGGCTGCTCAATACCTGCGTCTAACGCATTCACCTCATGAGACCTCGATAGGGAATATCTACACTTGAAAATGAGAGAGAGAAGTTGGGAAAGTGGGAGCCATACGTAGTCTCGAGACACGTTCCTACCTTCGGTGGGCGCGCTATTACCACGCTTACATTTTCCCAACTCTTTCCTGTCCTTTTCACTCTCCTTTCTCCATTGAAGTGCCCATCCTCCGCTCCTCTCACCCACGCACGCTCAGCCATTCGAATGGAGCGCACATTCAATCCACCCCCTTCTCGCCTTCCCTCCGCTTTCCCTTTCGGCGACACCTTGTTGGAAAACCACTCAGAACAATTCGCCATTTCTATGGGGCGGCGAAGGCACGGGGGGTGGGTGGTTGGGTCGGGAGTTTCCTATCCGCCTCGGGAGAGAGGGACGTGTGTGTGGGGCTGTCATTGGTGCGAGCAGTGCATGTCACTCACCCTCTCTGCCCTTTCGGGGAAGCGGATGGAAGTTGGTGGCTGGCACTCGCTCCCCATTCATCCCCTCGCCTCCATCCCCTACCTCTCCTTACTCCCCGTTTCTCTCCCTCTCTTCTCCCACATCCCATTCCCTTCTCTCTCCTCCCTCTCTCCTCTTCTTTGGCCCTAATTCAGTTTTTCTAATCTCCTTTCCCTCCACTATCCAATCCCTTCCCTCCACTTCTTCTACCATTCTCACCCAATCACTCTCGCCCTCCTCCGCCCTTTATTTCCCCTCTCCCCCGCATTTCTCTCTTCCTCCCGGTGTCCAATTCCCTTTTTCTACCCTTTCCATTTTGGGAAACAAATTTTATATACCCCCCCCCGCCCCCTGCGAACAGCTCCGGCAGACGGGGTCTTGTGTGTGTGTCTGCCTTTGTGCATTCTAGGACGCAGGATGTGTTCCCCCCACCCCCGTTCCCCTCCCTTCTCCACCCCGCCTCCGACTAGCTCTCCTGCACGTCCCGTGTGTCAACGCTGCTTCCGTCACTGGCGGACCCCCTTTGACCCTGCTGCTCCCGTTTCCCGCTCTCGCCGCTAATGTGTATTCTAGGCCGTTATGACTGGTAAGAGGACTCTAGCGGATAAGTCTCTCTATAAATAACATCCATTTTTCTGAATGGTTTTTTCCCTCCATGCTGTGCAATACTTTCATAGTTTTGCCGTTTTGCCTAGCTCTTGGATTATCGGAGTAGCCAAAAACTCCGAGTGCCCCCGGTTAAAATCTCGGTCGCGGAACGTGTCTGACTTGCTGCCGGATGAGGCGGCGCACCCCCTGGAGGGCATTGGTCGGCCGACGAAGCAACTGATGACCCAAGCTAAAATATTTTATTTAAAAGGAGCTACTTGCTAGCTGATATCTCGAAGGTATCATTTGACCGAATGATTATCATTTATCCTCAGCGTTGAATAAAATAACTTGAGTGAATGAAAAGATTAGTAAACTCATGCTTATCCTTAATAGATTTGTACAGCTAAAATAATTTACAACCGACGCGAAATAATGAAATAATAGAGGTGAAAGTCCTTTGGGTGAGAAATAATGGTGGGAAGTTTCTTTTAAGTTTCGATCATTGTTCCAAAATTGAATTGCTTTAGGTGGGAGTTGTTCATTTGAAGCGATGGTATTCAGTCTACTTTCCGTATTATCAGCATCACAAAAGAACAGCGCCCTTGTTCAGAGCTTTCGGACACTGGCTTCCCACCCCGAAGGCTCGGGTTAAGTCCCAGTGGTGATAGGATTTCTTTGGGGGTGCCATAGGATAGGAGTGCCATGTTGAGAAAACTTTGAGTATGCCGTCCGTCGGATGGGACGTAAATTGCGTGACCCGATGGCGTCTTTCGTTTAGAATAGGCTAATACCGACGCCGGGGGACCCTCCACCCTTCCTCCATTCCCTGAAACATCTCACCTTTCCCTTACTGCGGAAATGACCTCTGCTGTCGATCTCCTTCTTTAATAACTACGACTACTAGGGAGTAATGAAGAAAGTGTGGTAAAGCGGTTTGGTTCTGTTGAGAGGAGGGGTGAGAATCGATTCACCCAAAGAATGCTTGAGGAGAGTGAGATTGGATTGAGAAAGAGACGTAGGAATGAACTCAGGAAGTCTTCGGTGAATGTGTTCGAAGTGGCTGTGAGAACAAGGGGTACAAATCTAAGGAAATGAAGGGCATCTTATACATGTATGAATGCGATGAGACAAAAAAACGACGAAGGGGCGTGGAAGTAATTGAAGAAATCAGTTAAAGAAATTGAGGTCCTCCTGAGATTTCTTAAATTCAGGTTTTCAAAAAATATTTATTCCCTGGACGGGCGTATATTATTATTTTTATGTGTATATGTCTGTAGTTACATGTATTATTTTCAACTTTCATACCAAAACGAAAGTGGTTGAGGGTCAGCCCTGGCGACGGAGCAATAGAGAGGGAGGGGGTTCCTTCCGCTTCGTCGGAGTTCGGGTGCCGTGTGTTTGCGTGGTCGCGGGGGAATGGTGTGCACCTCCGTGGTGGGAGAAGGGAGGCGCCGGCGCCTCCACTCGAGAGCGGCCCCGCTTCGCGAATTGTGTCACAGCATGCCCCGCTTTGTGTCACGTACGACGGATAAGTTTTCATTCCATGCCCTCACTTGGCAGTGGCAGGTCGGATGCGAAATGCTTTGTGGAATTCGCGTGCTGAAGTGGTGTTTAAGCCCGAGTGGTGCTCCTGCTCGCCGCAAGTGGTGCTATAGTTATTCGGATGTACTTATGCTTCATGGCTGGATACATACATTGCCCGCAGCTCGTAGATGCGGTGAAATTAATGCCTTGATGACCCCGTTTCCTCACTGAGTTGAATAGCATTCTGTATTACAGAGTATTTTTATCTGTGTCTTTTTTAAGTGTTACACTAAAAATGGTTAACATATATACGGTTTGAATTTTTACGCATGAATAAAACTTCAAACTGTGCGTGCCAACTATTTTGTTACAATGCATATATTGTGTGAATGAACTGTATAAATGCAATCTTATGCGAAGTTGTTCTGTGTTTTATATTTATACATGTATGTGTGTGTGTATATATATGGCTCAGTCCTAACTTATCTTCCGAAGAAGACGGAGTTCGAGTCTGTCGAAATTTTCAAGATATAACGTGTTAGTATTCCTTTTATGTGTTTTCATGTTGTGTCTTGCTGTCTAAGTTATATATATATATATATATATAATATATATTATATATATATAATATATATAATATATAATATATATTATATATATATAATATATATTATATATATATAATTCCCTGGAGACACGGGTTTCAGCCCCTCAACAATTTCTCATCGGCCTTAAATTCTTCTTTCATTGCTAAGGTCACGTCTTCCATTTCTTAATCCACCATCACCTTTCTTGGCGCAGACGTCTCACTTCACAAAAACAAATTCACTACCTTAGTACGCATCAAACCCACTAACCATGAGCAATACCTACACTTTACCAGCTGTCCCCTTACACAAAACTTTCAATTCCCAATTCTCGCTCTATCCGCGGACCGCGGCCTTACAATACCACATCCTCCCTCAACAACATGTTGTCTAAGAAGGCAGTAACGGCTAAATTTCCACACTCAGCTGCGGAGTATGAAAGTAAATTAACTTCTAGATCATTTAGGATCTGGTCGTTATAACGTGCGATCGTAATAGACTTAAGGGAGATTAATGAAGGCATTATATTTTAGAAACAATATTCCTTAAAACTATTGAATATCGTCGAGGAAGTATCCTTCTATTGGAAGTTAGCTGATGTCAATATTGTTTATAAAGACGGGAATAATGCCGATTAGGCTAGTTTGAGGGCAGTATCATTTGACTTTGACATACTCTATAATTTAGGCGAAATTGATTGCCTAAATGTTCCATTTAATGTAAATATATTCTAAAAGTAATCTAAATATGCTCTAAAAATACTTGAGTCAGAGTCAATGCAGAGTACGAGGGGTAGATTATGTGTCAAATGAGTTTCCATCACGGATGTAGACAATTGAGGGAAAATAATATTAAATTGAATGCAACATATTTTTATTTTTATGAAATAGGAGGAGTTCTCTCTCAAAGAAATTGCAAATGCACTTTAATATATTCAATGAGCAGTTAACTCGAATTCTCTCCCGATTTTGACATAAACGTAATAGATGAAGTGGAACAAATATTTATAGCCATTGTGCAATATCGCCATAAATAACAATATTTTGAATAGCTATAGTATTTGCCGTCGATGAAATACCACTCGGAGATGCTAGTGGTACAGCAGATGGCGTTTATTGCAGAAAGTAATAAATACATATGCAAATAAATCATTGAACCTTATTCTTTAGATTAATTTTCTGGGTTTAATTTTGGAAATTTTGTGTTAATCGGATGAGTCACATCTTATGATTTAAGTGCTTTCAGACTCTTATATTCGTGGCGTACTTTTATTCTAGGATTCTAAAGTATGGCAAATATATCATTTAATGCCGTAATCTTTCGTGGAGCGGACTCACTTCGATAGACTTTTGAAGCTTAACTTGCGCTGTTTCCTCAACGTGAAGCCATCCCCATGTTTGTATTTGCCTGCGGTAGTGCTCTCATTCACGGCACGAGTTTTCATGCGTTTCATGAATTTGGTCTTGAAATACTCTCCGCTCGACCTGTGGCTCTCTAGAGCCTTCGGATCTTGTAAAAAGTGGGGTTCCTTTTCTTACGCCGGTTTCCTTGCAGGGGTTCCTAAGACCACTCACACACGCGCCATCCTCTTCCGCGCCAGCCAATCTTTCTCTCATCTATCCCTTCCTCTCTCTCTCCCTTCCTCTCCCTGTCCCTTCCTCTCTCTCCCTCTCTCTCTCCCTCTCTCTCTCCCTCTCACTCTCACTCTCCCTCTCACTCTCTCCCTCTCCCTCTCTCTCTCCCTCTCTCTCTCTCCCTCTCTCTCCCTCTCTCACCCTCTCTCTCTCCCTCTCTCTATCTCCCTCTCTCCCTCTCTCTCTCTCTCTCTCTCTCCCTCTCTCTCTCCCTCTCTCTCTCCCTCTCTCTCTCCCTCTCTCTCTCCCTTTCTCTCTCTCTCCCTTTCTCTCTCTCTCCCTTTCTCTCTCTCTCCCTTTCTCTCTCTCTCCCTTTCTCTCTCTCTCCCTTTCTCTCTCTCTCCCTTTCTCTCTCTCTCCCTTTCTCTCTCTCTCCCTTTCTCTCTCTCTCCCTTTCTCTCTCTCTCCCTTTCTCTCTCTCTCCCTTTCTCTCTCTCCCTTTCTCTCTCTCTCCCTTTCTCTCTCTCTCCCTTTCTCTCTCTCCCTTTCTCTCTCTCCCTTTCTCTCTCCCTTTCTCTCTCCCTTTCTCTCTCTCTCTCTCTCCCTTTCTCTCTCTCTCTCCCTTTCTCTCTCTCCCTTTCTCTCTCTCTCCCTTTCTCTCTCTCTCTCCCTTTCTCTCTCTCTCCCTTTCTCTCTCTCTCCCTTTCTCTCTCTCTCTCCCTTTCTCTCTCTCTCCCTTTCTCTCTCTCTCCCTTTCTCTCTCTCTCCCTTTCTCTCTCTCTCTCCCTTTAACTCCTTCCCTCCCCTTCTCTCTCTCGCCCTCCCTCCTGTCTCTCTCGCCCTCCCTCCTGTCTCTCTCTCCCTCCCTCCTGTCTCTCTCTCCCTCCCTCCTGTCTCTCTCTCCCTCCCTCCTGTCTCTCTCTCCCTCCCTCCTGTCTCTCTCTCCCTCCCTCCTGTCTCTCTCTCCCTCCCTCCTGTCTCTCTCTTCCTCCCTCCTGTCTCTCTCTCCCTCCCTCCTGTCTCTCTCTCCCTCCCTCCTGTCTCTCTCTCCCTCCCTCCTGTCTCTCTCTCCCTCCCACCTGCCTCTCTATCCTTCTCTTTCTCTTGGTCTGCACTCTGAGGCTCCTCTCCGGCGGGTGGAGCCGGGTGGGCTCAATCCCTCCTTCCGGCGAACGGGTGGGGGTTTTTTTAAAGCGGAAGGAAGTGACAACGGGGGCCAATCCTCCGGGGTCATAACAGCCGAGAGTGGCTCCCCTATCCCCACTTCTGGTTGAACATTTGCTCTGTTCGATTGCTCTCTTTGGGTATCATCTCTTGAAAGAACTTGTCAAGAAGTGCAGATATTTCATGTTTTCAAAATTGCTCCCCTTCTCCCAGATGATCTTTGCGACGTCTGCATCAGCGGGAACTTTCTCTTTTCTATGAGAGAACCCTTAGTGGCTTAATTGGCTTGTAGAAGGTTGTCATTTAATGCAGCTGGTCTTCCTTGAATCTTTCCGTATCGATGATGCCGGTTGATTAACATAGTTTTGTAGCACCTTCATTTCCGTTGGAATGGGTTATGACGATCAGCATAAAACTGCGCTTTGTTGAGTGCGTTCTGTATCTATATTTATGTTTGGGTGGGCATTTAATTAATATAGTGTGTATTTCTGGAAGCTTTGCACTTCAAAAATTCAAGAGACCTAGTGATTTATTGCCAACGACGCTTGTGGGACTCAAGAAACTATCTTTGCAGCCTCTCAGACGGTTGAAAATCACATGCTCCTGTTCCGTTCGCACCACCACCTTATTTTGCTTTCCCGATCCCTCAGGAAATTGAGAGAAACGCGGTACGGCGTGAATGTCCACGGCATTTCGGGTACCCAACCCGAGCTTTGCCATGGATACTAGTGTCTAAGAGTTCATTCAATGAATAGATCAATAATTTTAATGACTGTAAGAAATCTCAGGGCAGGGAAATAATATAAGGCAGCTTGTTTGCGAGGAGAGGGCGTTTTTGGCGAATTGCCTGTCATGTGATAACCGTTTCTGCTATTACAAATGAAGGTAGAATAAAACGGTGGAACGGACTTTGGACAGTGATCGGCTCCGTGTCGAATCGACTTGTAGGAGAATTCAGTTGAGATAAGGTCAGCGAATTAATTTTGGATATTTTGTTGTCCATCTGAATGCAGGACATAGTCTCAGCCTTATGAGAGATTTGATTTTTCCAATCAAATAGAGATGACGGAACCCGGCGATACAATTGAAATTGGGGTCATCGTTTAGGTATCATTTATTTGCACCAGGCATCTATTTGGGCGTGCCCTTAGTGTTCCGTTCGAGTGGAGGATTATAGCCGAGTTCAAGCACTTATCAGGTGGACAAGCAATGCGTGGATTTGCGACCAGTGTGCATGATGAGCTGGTAGTCTCCGGTTCAAAACCTCTTGCGGACGACACAGTGCGTTGGAAACTCTGCTCTAAAACCCCTGAATAAATTCTTTCACCTCCGCGACTGTGAGAAGACTCGGCTGTTTTATAAATGCAGTATTGCAGCCATGCAGCCTCGATGTAAAGGGCTGCTGGTGATGCTACTTTGCAATTCCCATCCCGGGTCTGCTATGTCACTCGTGGTCTCCCATCAATGTTCCTTTCCCGATTTTATGTACATCATTAAAATGTCCGCAGTGGTCAGTGACTTTATTCCCTACCCATCCACTCACGCATGTGGAAGGTAGGTGGGCGGGTTGGATATCATTTGGCTTCAGCTGCAACGGTAGAGATCATTAAAAAAATATTTAGTCGCAGTAGCCGGAATGCGGCGGAACCTCGTTAGGAGTCGAAACGAGCGCGTGCAAATAAGCTGCAAGTGAAGTTGACAGCACGGAGGTGAGTGTCTATGGTGGCATATTTCTTCTAATTCCGAATGAAAATCGTATTTTCGAAATTCCAGTCTCCCTCGGGTACAACTTTCAACGACCATTCATCGCATTCACCGGAACGTGTACTCTAAGGAATATTGTTGTATTCCAATGTGTTCGCAGACTGTTAGTCGTGGCGGAGTGCCATTCTGAGTCTTTCCCTCTCCACGAACATAGTTCAAGAAGAGGGAGAATTGGAATTCGCGTTGTTTATCGGACGCGGGACCTACGAACCCTTATCCATTCAAGGCCTAGTTCAGCCTAGTACCTCTCAAACTCATTAAACTGCTGCGTTTTACCGGGCAAGTGTATTGAGAGTGTTGAAATTCTACTTCGGATCGCTGGGAAAATATAGCCAAGACGCAGATCAACTCAGGCAACTTATTGTTCCGAGGATCCACGCGCAAGAGGGGAGTGCCGATGAGACGTGGGCGTATTGATGAGAGCCTATCACTTCCGAGGCATCGTTCTGTGATTTCAAAATAATTGGAAAAGAGTTTCGGAATATATCTTAGCGAAAGCACATCTTTTCAATATCCTATCCCCTGACAGTGGTGATTTGGCAAAGTTTCCATCACCAAGCGTCCACTGCGATCGAGCGTGAGGAATCACTCCCAAGCCTGCTTTACTTCCATTTCACCGGGGGCGACTGCTTTTCTAATCGAAGGAAGGATCTTAAGGACTGCGTTTCTATATGAAATAATTTATTACCGTCGACTAGTTTCGCTACACTGTAGCATCACCTGGACTGATTTTACAAGAAATTCACACTCACATACATCCGTGTGTATATATATAATCATATATACTTATACACATGTGTGTGTATATAATTACATATATTATATATATATATATATATACATATATATCATCAAGGTTTGTTTCTTAGGAAGATCTGGTACACGAAAAATCACATAGCTTGGGTAGATCTGCAGGTGCCCAGAGAGGCTTCCCCGGGAATCAAACCCGGGTCCTCTGGTCAGTAGTCCAACACTCTGCCCCTGGGTTACCGCGATCCACATATGCATATATCAAGGACATATTTTTGCGCTTATGATCAGCTCGATTCCGCCTTCCCCACATCTGTGTTCGTCCTTT
Organism: Hetaerina titia; assembly: GCA_037158775.1. Taxonomy (NCBI): domain Eukaryota; kingdom Metazoa; phylum Arthropoda; class Insecta; order Odonata; family Calopterygidae; genus Hetaerina; species Hetaerina titia. Next base: position 109,386,027 of record CM073771.1, on the reverse strand, counting down.
CTGTGTTCCTATCCCTTTTCCTTATATCTGAGGGGACTCCGCACCACGATCTGTGTTTGCATGGGCTCTTTTACTCAGGTACCCGGGGGGTGGGGCTAGGTTTGGGCGCCCTCTCTCCCTCGCGGTGCGGCTCTAGCCTGAGTCCTTTAAAGGGAGCAATAAAGCGGTGGTTTCCGGGAATCACCCCCAAGGGTTCCTCCCTCCCTTGATCCCTCGCCCCGCAAGGCTCACGATTGCAGTCCGTATTGCAGAGTGGTTCAAGTGCTGAGGATGTATCGTTCGAGTATGCACCGCCCAATCCTCCTCGAACGGACCAACCGTTGCGATTTGACGCTCGGCCATCGTTCCTTCCTCCGTGTTTAGCTCGACGATGGGACAAGAGTATTCGAAAGCCGTAGGCTCTCTGTAATATTACCGCAACGTATTCCTTTTTTCTGTCTAAATCTTTAATAAGAAGCTCTTAAGTTCCCATTATTTTTTTCTGTTTGTACATAGTAATGAAGAATGAAAATAAATGATTGACTAAATGCCAAATTTAGAAGCACTCTAAAAAGATATTCGTTGCGTCTATTTAATTTTAATTTGGTATCCCAAAAGTTCTACAGTTACAGCTTCAAATTGTCAATCCGTGGTACTTACGAGGGTCATCCGGAAAGTAGTACCCGTTCGTGAAATAAAGACACAAAAGTAAATATTAACAAACATAAACATTTTTATTTGAAAGAGGATACTTTAAACTACTTCTCAACATAATCTCCAAGCAAATTAAGGCATTTGTCATAACGTGTGACAAGTTTCTGTATTCCTGCTGCATAGTCCTTCGCCGCCAGCTCATTGAGATACAGGGTCACTCCTTCTTTAAGTTCTTCATCGCTGTCAAATCTTTTTCCTGCCAAAAAGTCTTTAAGCTTTGTAAAGAGATGAAAATCTGAAGGGGCCAAGTCCGGGCTATACGGTGGATGGTCGAAAGTTTCCCATTTGAATTGCTGCAAAAGTTTTTGTGTTATCCCAGCTGCATGAGGCCTGGCATTGTCATGAACGAGAATGACACCAGTAGACAATAGACCTCGCCGCCGATTTTGTATTGCCCGCCGTAATTTCTTTAATGTTTCACAATACGCATTGGCATTAATAGTGTCTCCACGGGCCATAAAATCAATAAGCAATACACCTCGTCGATCCCAGAAAATGGTTGCCATGAGTTTCCTGGTGGACAGAACTGTCTTGAATTTTTTTGGTTTGTTTGGTGAATGAGCATGATGCCACTCCATTGACTGTCGTTTACTCTCAGGTGATGCATAACAAACCCATGTTTCGTCACCAGTAATTATGCGAGTCAAGAAAGAGTCTCCTTCATCAGAATAACGTCCCAAAAACGTCAGTGCTGCAGCCATACGCTTGGTTTTGTGCTCATCTGTAAGCATGCGAGGGACCCATCTTGCACAAATTTTTGCATAATGCAGATGGTGTTTAACAATTTCATGAACAATTGTTCGAGAAACATTGGGAAAATGCTCACAGATGTCATCAATTGTGACGCGCCGATCGTTCCTCACGAATTCGTCAACTGAGCTCACCAGTTGGTCTGTAATGACAGACGGTCTCCCCGAACGCTCATCGTCGTGTGTGTTCCCCCTCCCCATGTTGAAGTTGCGACACCACCGCCGAACAGACGACTCGTCCATTACATTGTCTCCATACACCTCCTTTAATTGGCGATGAATATCACATGGGCGAACGTTTCTTGCATTGAGGAATTTAATCACTGCCCTCACTTCACAACTGGCGGCGTTCTCAATTTTTTTAAACATTGTAAACAATCACAGAAACAACACAGGCAATGCTAGCGTCACGTAACTTGGCTCAGAGAAGGCAGACAAGCCACTGAAGCTATCTGACCTCGTCCAGCGGCTACTCGCGTCGTCAGCACTTCATGCGGCACGAACGAATACTACTTTCCGGATGACCCTCGTATAAAGTGCTACATGCTAGCATACCTTTTTACCGCCTGGCCTCATGTGTGAAATATGATATTTCGCAGAATTTCTATGTCGCGTTATTACATGAAGAATTATTCCTACCGCCCGTGGCCCAATTATTTTGATGTGTGGTGACGTGTACGAATACCAACCTCTATTTCTTTTATATATAGTGGCTTTCATCTCCTTCTCTGTCTTTTGATGACAAGTTTTGTGCGCTGGTGTCTACCATATGTAACTGAAAGAGGAGCGAATAAATCAGTCCATTTGCACATATTTCAATTAGTACATATCCTTTACGTTTCTCTTCCAAACTTAATACGTGGGTTTTATAACTTAGGTCTTGGTGACATAATGACGCATATTTGCATTCCCCTCTTTTGTGCTCTCACTCTCTCTCTTGTTTGGCATAGGAGGGCTTTAGTGCAGAGTTGCAGACGGGAGTTCGGTGCGGTAGTTAGGGTACATAAGCTCTTAAGGGGAAGTTGTTAATCTTTGCGAAATGGATCGCTCTTAGCTCCTTGCCGCCCTGGTCTCTGCCTGGCCTAACCCCTTCCCCTTCGCCGCGAGGGAGTCGGTAGCTGAGCTCCTGGATAAATGCTGCGGTCCTCGGAGGTGGCGTCGCCGGGCGTTAGGTGGGGGAGGACGGAAGCGCCTCGGCAGAGTTGTGGCAGAGCCCGATATTTGCGTGCAGATTAGGAATTAAGCACTCGTCGCGCGCGGCGTAGGATCGCAAGGATCACATTAGGAGGATCTGCGGCCGGAGATTCCTTTGCTGTTAGAATTACTCGGGTGAAAGGTGGTCCTTTTTGTAAGTCGCATATATTTCCATTTCGATTTGGTGCGGGTGGGCTCGAGTTGTCATCGAGAAGTAGTGGATTGTCATGCAGGAATCTCTCCCGTAATGAACCGTCGGGCAGTGGCCAGTATCGCCTGAAAGTTAGTCATATTATAAAATAATATTACGATTTTCATAAAAATTTGTATACTATGGTTTTTGAGATTGTTAAACATGAACCCGTACTGAAATTGAAAAAAAAATCATCGCCAATTTTTTCGCAAAATGCTTGCAAATTAGGCATAAATAGCTAGCTTTTTTAATTAATTGATATATAATTTATTATAATGGATGAAATATCACAAATAAAAATAATAAATCTTGCCCATTCTTTCGCCATTTGAAGCATTAATCACAGTGAATTTTAGACTTCCAGACTTACGTTGCTCTGCCCTAATCTCTCTGTCTACACCCCCGGGAGATTTTCCGAGAAAAATGCTCTCGAAAATTTCGGACGTACTTTTTGGTTGACTCCTGCGCTTCTTTTGACGGATGCCCGATGAGCGACACTGCATGTTTCATTGGGTCCCTGCCGTGCATAAGCACCTTGTGCAATATTGTGGGCATACAGATTGCGTTCATAAAGCAATGCGATTGAATTTCCCGAGCCCTTCCTCTTGGTCGGAGTAGGATCGAGGCCCATGGATTAGACGGGGGAGGACTAATACCTAAGCTTTGCCGCGAAACCGGTCTCAGGGCTCTCCAAGCTGTGGAAGCGCCAGGACATCAGTTTTTGTAAACCTCTGCGCGCCGACCATGTTACGAAAAAAATGGAATCAACGATCGAGCAACGTTACGCAATTACTAAATTTGCGCTAAAATGAAAAAATCTCTTGAGGAGACTAACAAAATGATTCGTGAGGCTTACTCTGCTCTGTCCTACTCACAAGTTTCCAGGTGGTTAAAGACCTATAAGGGGACCGGGGAAGAGGTAACCACGCTCTGAGCGGCCGTCAATCAGCAAAAGAGACCACAATGTGGCTCGTGTTCGACAATTGTTGGATTCTGACCGTCGATTGAGTATCAAGATGGTTGCCAATTAACTGAACTTGTCGTCCGTCTACTGTTGTGTTTCGCATTGTTACTGAAGATTTAGCGATGAGGAAAGTGTGCGCCAGCTCGTGCCCAATGTGTTTGCTACAACGCGCTACGTGTCCGCGAGTTCCTGGCCAAACACCAGGTGCCAACGCTGCGCCACCCCCCTATAGTCCTGACGTCGCCTCTGGAGATTTCTTTTTGTTCCCTCGGATTAAGGAAGCCCTGAAAGGAACCCATTTTTCGTCCATAGAAGAGATCCAATGAGCCGTGACGAAGACGTTGCTAGAGGTCCCGGAAGACGCGAGTGGCCAGAAAAAATGTTTAGAGGCCCAAGGACAGTACTTGGAAGAATTTTAAGTGTTTGCGAAAATACGTTCACTAAATTACTTCTTAAAAATAATTGCATTACCTTCGGAACGCACCATGTATGCCCAGGCTTTCCCATATCTTTTAAACCATTTTCTACACGCGCACATTTTAAAGTAGGAGGGTTAATCGAATCTAACCCCTCTTGCTAACATTGACTATCGCCACTCATATCCACCACTCGCATCTGAGTAACACGAAACATGCTAAGGAATTATTATAATTATTACGTAATTACATATTTATAGAAATAAGCATTTCAAGGTCACCGAGTGGCAGGTGGGTCAGTCACCACCACTCCCGGGCTCCAAAAAGTGTGGTTGGAGGAGAGTAATCGTGAAATCAATTACTAAAACCTCTTTTAAAAAAATATTTATTATCGATTCTTGCTACTAATTGAAATTGGGCACCAAACCAATAGTTATGAACAGGTCCTAACTAAGATGAGCATGGTTCCAATTGAAACCGGGCGCTAATGTTTACCTGAACGGGAAAAATTGATATTGTGAAATAATTATCCAATAATGCGTAGCATTGAACTCTGCGCTGTGCGTTGCTGAACATGTGCGCTGTGAGAGCCGGAGTCAACATCTGGGTCCGAGACTGAAGTTCCAAGTGCTTCAGGTTATATCCCCGCGGGGATCGACTCAATTCTTCATTCCTGCCAAATCCTTAAAAAAAGGGCCGCACCGCCGTCTCACGCCCTCGCAGCCGAGCGAGTGACTGCGCGCACACCCGTCCAGCCGTGGTGGCAGGAAAGCGGTCGGGGGGAAGGGCAACTCCCCCACCACCCCTTTTAGTCCCCCCCCCACCACCCGTGCGTCGTCACCGGGCCAAGGGAAGAGGTTCGGATTTGGAGCAGTCGGCACGGAGAGGCAGTAAGAGGAGTTCACTTTCACTGCTTGGTTGGTGGCTCTCTGGGGTCGTCGTAAAAAGGTGGCTTCGGTTTGAGTAGGGCACGGGATGTGGCGGCGTTCACTCCCGTGGGGTGGTGGAGAAGCGGCCGGGAGGCTTATGGGCCAGAACCGTCCCATGAAATGGAGGGAGGAGCACACTTTTTATTGGACCTTTTGGGGCATTTCTCCGGTAACCGTTGACCGAATTTCAATCCCAGTGGCGTCTTCAATCTCAAATTAAACCGTGGAACACAGATCTGAGATAGATGCTTTAAATGTGATTGGCTTTGTGATGAATTATTAATCAGGAATACGTAGAAGCGGTGGGTACTCTAGGAAATGGATTTTCCGGGTATTAAAGTTTGTTTGCGTAAGTACGTTGACCGTGCGCAACGCTTTGTGAGATTCGATTTCTTTACATGCTTTATTTTTCTCGTTAATTTGAAATGTGATCCCTGTTCATTTTTGAGATGTGCTTTTAACGTGATTGGATACCAGTTACCTAGTGATCTAAGATGAATTTCTGCCTCTTGAAAAACGTTGTATCTCGTCATCTTTCCTCTAGCGGAAGTCGAATAGTATATAGTAGCGGAACGAGTAGCGAATAGCTTTGTAAAATGAATCATAGTCTAATTTCGTAACTTATCAACATCTTCATCGAGATTGCTTCTCGGAATGGCAGTAGATGATTTTTTTATTAATTAGGGTAAATTTTTTATGAGTGGTTCTTTTTAAAAATACTCATTTCAGTTGTAGTTTACTTTGCATCTGTAATATGTGACAAGGAATCGCGGTTGCAAGTCCTATCCTACAGATTTTTCCTTTCAGCGTAGTCTCCTTTGACAAGTATCTGACTGAATAACTTGTAGGAAAATTCCCTGTTATGCCCTTATTTGAGTACATAAATACATGTTGATTACCCAATCCATGGGAAATTATATGTTATATATATCAAGGGCAGATATCAAGACCCTGTTTATTATACATTGGACTACTTTGCTTTGAGATTCCTATGCCAGTTTATAAATCTAAACACAAAATGACCACCTCAAATGTACGTGTACATACGTCTACATAAATCTGTCTATACATCATCATTAATACATCTATACAAATCAGAATATTATGTTTTCAATCCGTTTCACATCGTTATTGCTGTGGTTGTGCCGTGTTTCAATTGAACTCCTTGTTCCCATATTGACTTTTTCAATTAATTACGCAGTTATAATCGTGTATTCTAAAGTGGCCCTTAAATTATAGATCAATGATTGTATAGGCTCTATAGAATAAGTTGGGAATATGTAGAAAATTATTTCTATTCCATATTATCTTGTATGCAGCGTTCTCGTTAGGAGAATTTCACGCGTCAAATATTTCAGTGGCAGAGAAACTTTGGATTGATTTCCCTTATTCAATTTATTATCTTGTTGTAAAGATCATCTGCTCATTTAAAATTCTCACCAATTTTTAATCCTCCTCGTCCGCTTATTCTCTGTAAAAAAAATTCCCTCGTTGTTAATGGGTGGAGGCTCTTTTTCTATTCACAATCGATATATTTGAGCCTCGCATTTTTGCTTTAGTGTGCTTGATGATTCTGCCTGTGATTGATCGAGGATACACCGTTTTGATTCCTCGATTTTGCAATAGGTCCATGATATAGAGTCGTCGTAAATTGAGTTATGAATGATTAACCGACTGCTGTACCATTCATTTTTTTCTCATGCCAATTTTAATTACGAAGGTAATGCATAAATACAGGTAAATATATATATGTATATATATATATGTATATGTATATATTTGTATATATATATATAGTTGCCTGTATAATAAGATGTCGGTTGAAAAAGCGGGAGAAAGACGGTCTTGCTTTCGTTCGGCATTTTACTTGCTATAGCAGTGAAATAATCGAGATAGAATGGTAATTAAATGTTCGTTCGTACTCATGTGCTTGCAATATTTCGCGGCACATGATTAATAAATGATCAAGTCTCGAAATATGCTGGCATTTAAATGTCTTTAAATAGTTACGAAAAAAACAGCATAACGTCAAAATTGCTGAATTATCAATGTTATAATCATGCATGTCAATTACTTACCAATCGATGAATCCAGGATTTTATGGGCTCTTTCATTTTTTAAAGTTTAAAGAATTCTAAATGCGATACTTCATTTCAGTGTTATTTATAAAATCAAATATTAATTAAAAGCGTCTGCATTTTATTCCTCGTATTTATTCAGCATTGAAGCTTTTTAGTAAATTAATTAATACATTTACTTTGCTTTCGCATTTAAAATCTATCATCCTAATGCCAACGAGCTACGAGAACTCGCTGACCACATAACTAATATTCATAAATTGGATCAACTCCATTTACGAGCTATATATTTTTAGTTTGTATGTATTATTTTATATTTAGGTTGAGTTTTAATGGCTGAAAATAAATCGATATTCCCGAAGCCCGTTTCAGAGGACGACGACTGACTGTTTAAAACATTAACTTAACAGACATATTTGAATCCGTCTATCACATAGCAATGGACTAGGAGATATGTTTACGTTATTTTGATACAAATATCGAGGAACAAACTTGTATATTTATTTTTTCCCCACCATTTCTGTGTTCGTCTTTTTTGTGTTCCCATCCCCTTTCCCTAAAATCTATTTTCATGTGAATGAACATTTGCTCGCCATTAGATGGGTTTTCGTTTATATTTGTTAATTTTCAGTTGTACGTATGTGAACGCAATGCTGGCATTAATAATAGGCTGTAATACATGGTAATGTAAAGCCATGAATGTGTATTTAGAGCTTAGTAATAAATTTGCCTATTTTTTCTTGATTTGGCTATACTTATAACAAAAAGTTAAAAGCAACGTTGGCAATGATCTCATATTTTAAAAAGCCATTACGGTTAATCAGAAGGGGAGTGATTTTTCGTAAGTCTTATTTAACTAGTGTAATTAGAAGAAAGTGTGTTTCCGTTTTAGAAAATAAAAACTCTTAGAAAAAAAAGGATAGAGAATAACAGAAAAAAATACGGGATAACTTTAAGTGGACGATGAAAGATAAACTCATGATTCAATCTGATAAAGGTTCAATATTTTCTTCTCTGGTTGGTTTTTATGTTCTATCAACCGAATTCCACGAATTACGTGCCATCCTTTCTCTGTGCGATCTTCACCTCTCATTGTAATTACGCCTATCTGTATGATGCCCATATTCGTGCCAAGGACGAGTTTCTACCTGTAAAATCTATATGGCTGAACAAGTTCCTTTTGTATAATTATGCTGCGAAACACTTGTTTTGAAATTAATTTTCACTTAATCGAAATTCGTCAAGCTGCCTCAGGAATACGACTGAGCAACTGTGGCATAAAAAGAAAATTTCTTCTTCAAATCGAAAGTATGTCATTGCAGTGGCCTCTGAATCTTCAACAATGCAAACATTTTCATTCAAATTAAATTTTATTTGACAGTTTTTCGAGCGTCACAATCACCAATATGCATTCTATCTTTGGTTTGGTTTAATTTCGATAAAACACTCGCGATATCAGTTCATTTAAATGTTGAACAGTAGGTAGTTAATTATTCGAATTATCTGGTAGAAGACATTTAAATTCTAATTGGGTTACATTCACTATTCAGTAATGGACGTTCAATTTAGCTTTTAATTTTTTGCTTTTAAAGCTTTTTTAATTTAAACAATTAAGCTTTTAGTTAATTTTTTATTCGTCATTATTACTCCTTAAATATTTTATCAATTCCCTCATAAATATTTCGTATTTCGTTTATTTATGCTAGGTTCATGAAAATATTTCGGTTTGCAGTCATACTATGTGTCATGGTAATTCTAGCTTGAGAAAATCAACTGTTATCATATTTTCTAATTTAACCTGGCACGAAATGAATAGGCAACAATTTTGAAAGTCCCTGTGGGAAAAACGGACCAAGTGAGCCATAAATTCCAGAAATAATTGTTCATGTTTCAGAGTCCATTGCATCGAAATGCATTGCATTGAAAGAAATGTTTTTTGAAATCATTGTGTTTTTGTATTCCGTGTAGGCCAAACGTTTATCTTTAGTGTATTTTATAATTGACTTTATTTTTAATTGCATTTAATTATCTTATCCATCGTTTATTTTATTTTATGGATTGCGGATTGGCATAATCTGCTGTCAGCAGTAACAGGTACCACATAAACGGCACTCAACGGCGATAAAACAATTTACGGTGGAGAATGAATGGCACTAGTGGACTCGCTCCAATTTACGTAATCTTTCTTAAGTATTCTTTAGCGTTTTGGAAATTTCTACTCTTGATCATCCAAGAAATTGCATTTGTTGTTTTCGCTTCATAAACAATGCTTTCATTTCGTTATTTTCATATTCCAAAGAGTGATCGTGCATTTCAAATGTTTAACTATGGCTGCATTTCATTTCTTGGTTTGTTGTAAATTATAAGGTCAGTGTTTACGCAATTCTATCTCGTACAAAATACACCGGTATTTTAATTTTTAATTGCTTAATTTGGCTATGGCTATACGCGCACCAAATTTTACGGATCTATATTTGTTTTTGGGAAAGTTATTTTATGTACTGCAGTAGTGCTCTTTTTGATATTTAACCACGGATTTTATTTTATAGGCTTGCAGAATAGTACATATTAATCGTGCTTATTTAAAGAATTTATTTGTTTAATATTTTTCTGGTTCGCTTAATGGTGTAATGTCATTCAATCTGTGCGTATTCAGTAGGAATTAACACATAATGGTTTTCAGTATGCGTATTGCGCCTGGATGAGATTTATCAAGCAAAAAATTTCCTGTAAACGTGTATGTGGATCAAAACTTAAATTAAAACGAGTGGAGAATGTCAGCGTTCCCAAATATAAGGAATTCCTATGCATTAATCATGTGTTTTAGATGTATTTTATTCGTGTACTAAAGTTATGATATTTATTACTAAACGGGATTCTGATTGTAATGAATACATTAATGAAGTTACGACGGTTTGATGCAGCAACCTAGCCGTTTGAGGAACTAATTATTGGGCCTTGTATTTCAGAATATACTTCGGTAATAGTTCATTATTGAATAGTTTCACTGTCAGGGTATTTTATTTTTCTAATACACGATAACGAAATTCCATGAAATGTAATGGTATGGTAGTTTATGCATCGTATAACTTCTCGGTGTGGTGTCCTCCGCCAATATAATGATGGTTAGCTACTCAGCATCAGGAATAAAAGCATACGAGGTGAATTTTTCAGATTGATTAAATGTCACGTGCACTCTCCGTGTTCCTGAGCTATTTTTCGAATGTTTCGTGAGGAGCTTTCTGCTCACAACAATTTTCAAAGAAACGAGCCTCACCTTGGCATTTCGTGTGGTTGAGAAATAAAATATTTCTGCTCAGGATATAAAAATTTCAAAAATCCGATTTTTCAGGTTGAGTGATAACTATCGCGACCACCCTAAGCATTGAAGATTCAAGTATATGTTTAATAAAACTTCCTGGAAAAATTCGCTGACGTAGTCGAAATTGTTTAAAATAACCGCACACTTCATTTTATCACTTATTTATGAGAAAAGTATGTAGTAAAACATGATAAAGAGGTTTTTGACAATTAATGTAGCGACGTGGTGAGAAAGAAGAGGGAAATACCTTTACGTTGGGAAAGACGTATAATGCTAGAAGAAATATGAAATTATTACAATTTTTTCGTTAAATTTATTAAATTAGTATTTTTTATAAAATGTTCATAAGGAAATCCCAAACCATTTCATTATTTTTCTGGTTACATTTATACATTTTTATTTTTCATAAAAGTTCGTTGCCCTCTACTTCAAAAAAATTATTTCTGGAGTAACACGATGTTTTTACTTCGCTATTTCAAGGTGCCTTCAAAAAAATAACCCCAGTGCGTTTCACTTGTTAATGCTTTCATTTACGCGGGATTATTTTTTACGTCTTTTTATTATTCTCTCTAATACGTCGAACTATGAAATTCCTAAAATATTACTTAGAATTTACGTCTGCAGTCTTATCTCAGCACCGAAGAATATTGCTTGAACATCCACCGAACCGATCACTCTATTGCATCCATTCTCTCCCGAGTATAGTTTCCGAGGAGTCTCCACGGAAGATTCTAGAAAATCAATGTCCCCGCGCTTGCATCTGCCTCCGTCCGCCGCCCTCACTCTGCCGCCCTGCCTTTTTTATCGTCGTCGAATCTTTTCTGGATGGCTGCAAACACTCCTACCACGGTTGGTATTTGCGCTTCGCCTGGAAATGTCGTCGATAGTTTGGTTTTGTCCTCTGGGACGCGCGATACTCTGATCCTCCTCGTCCACTCCCTATCCCCCCACCCCTCATTCCTCGCCTCCACCCCCTACACGCCGTCCCCCCCCCTGCTTCCCCTGTCCTAATCCTCGGCGCAAAAGTGCCCAGTGGAGGATTGAATGGGGTAAACTTTGCGCCCTCTTTCCAACTTTTTCCTTCGAGGGACGAGATTGTTTTTTGGTCAGCTGGCTGAGAGGGGAGAGATGGATTGATGGGATGAGGGATTTTTTTTCACTTGTGAGGTCTTTTTTCATGCATCTATATATCTTTTTCCCGGTTGGAAGAAGAAGAATGTTGGGAGAGCACAGCACTCTGGGCGTCGTCGGTGATAGTGGTTTAATCCCCTAAAATAATTTCCCGCAGTGTCGTATATTTGTCTAGGCCCTTGCCGTCAATATTGGAATAATACTCAGTCCAGGAAAGCATTATCGTTTTTCACGCTGACACATTTGGGTTGTACCTGCTTTGATAAATGCCTCCGTTATCAGGGTACAAAGTTAAGCTTCTGTGGTACAAGAATATTCTGTGTAGACACAAGGGGAATGGGCAGAGGGGTACTGGTTTGCTTCTGAAATTTAGTTTAGGGGATCTTGAAGTCAAGTGAGTGAGAAAGAGGGAAATGCGGAGCCGCGAAGAAATTTGCTTAATGGCTTCCGATCTCTTGGGAAGGTGTTAGTGATGGTTAATGAGGGGCAATCTCATTTAACGTATCTTGACGGAAACTTAAGAACAGTTATTACTGGCTTAATTGCGTTCAATCTCCGACTCTCTTAATCCTCACTTACTTGAGTCCAGCATTTCTAAATTGTCTCTGCATCCCAAGTGGAACCCATTGATCCATGACTATGTCCCTTATCTTGTGCCCATGTACGAGTAAGTGCAGCCTTGTACCGAGAACGTTTCATCTGGTAACTTGATAATGCCACGATATGTCGAAATTCTCTAGGCAGATAATCAAGATTATTGGAGGAACTAATTCGGGAACCTCTCATATAGCGAAGGTTAAATGTCTTGTAGGAATTGAAACCAGGGTTCTTTTGTGATAAATGTAATGTTTACGTTATCGCTAACCATCTTACAACGGAAGGAAAGATGTTGAAAAAGGATAAGTAAAAGTCTATGGAACCGGAAGTTTTAGGATGAGAATAACTTCAAGTAACGGAGATAATGAGACATTTATAGTGCGGAATAGTCTAGTGTGAATCCATGTCTATTTATTATCAATTGATCGTTCTACTTAGTATAACTTCGTCTCGCGTGCTCAGAGAGGCATTTTGCGCTTATACGGCGTCGCGCATGCAAATAGAGTATTTCCATGAATTTAATTATTTTAAATTTCTATAGGTAGCGAATAATTAAGCGACAGTTCAATTGAATTTATCATCCTTGGTGGTGGATCTCCTTCTCACATCTTAGCGGTGAATTACAGTGTACCATGCGGTTGCAGATAAATATTCATGGGAACACTGCATGTTCTCATGTAATAATTCCCCACATTTTCTGTGGAGTTTCAAAGGAGTCATTGAAATTTTTATGGAATTTCTTTTTTTGTTCTTTCCTGGACGAATCTCCGTAGGGTGATGTCCTTATCAGTGCATCCTCAGTCCACTCGATCCTCACGTGTGGTAACCTACCCCACGTTTCGATACCAGTTGATTCCTCCTTTGACGTTATGCTAATTCTTTGACGCTATGCTATCCTAATTGATGCATATCTGTGTGTAGTACTAGTTTCCATCTAAATAATAATTATAATCATATTGCACCTTTAATAATTTAATAGCATAACATTTTCAGCATTAATATCATTACACATTTTTCCACATAATGCCTCCTTGTCTTCTGGATCAATTTTCTGATGCATTAGATATCCCTTCATTATAAATTCATTACGCTTGTAAGTCATGTGACTATAGCTTTGGATTTTGAGATTGATTTCTTCCAATAGAAGGACGTCTTATAAATTACCGATATAAAATATCGCCTAATGAGGAAGCCACATGTGCGCATGCGTAAAGCCTTATAACTCGGTAGCATGGATCAAAATGTCCTCGACTCACAGGAAACTTTGTTTCCTTCCGTATCTGTGCTCGGTTCTCATTCTCCGTGGGAAAAGGCGACCCCTAAAGTTCGCTGGATTTCTCTCGGGGGCATCTCTCCCGCCTCTTGCAGAAGGAGCGGTTCATCTTTCATACGCGCAAGGTGATCCACTCACGATCCTCTCACCTTTCGCGCGTCCCTAGCGCCGGGAAAGCAAGGCGGCGGGAGTTGTTCGGCGGGCTCGAGAATTTGTGTGCCTGCCGTCAACACCCTCCGTCCCTCTCTTGAGATTTATGAACCCGAATGGATGTCTCCTCGCCCATCGACGCTATCGGAAAAGAAATACTGGTAAATCCATTTGTCTCTCCCGCGTCCCTTTCGACTGCTTGCGCCGAACTGTGTGCCCCTCTCCTTTAGACGCCCGAGGTGTCGTTGGATTGAAGCAGTGCGAAGTGAAGTAGTGCCTCTTCCTACCACCAAGCAAACCTCCAGAAATCGATTGACGGGCCTCAGACGTGGACTTACGCTGCACAGGGAGGCAATTAATTACGAGACTAATCATCTACGTCCATACTCCCCGATGCCCGATCAGGCATTAAAAACTAAAGCATGAAGTCAAAAAAACAGTTTCTGGCCGTGGTGGTTAATCTTCATATTGACGTTTTTTTTAAACAAACCACTTTGCTTTTCCACATAAACTTTTTATTCTCACGACCCAGGTTTCGTTATAGCATAACATCATCAGGTCGTGAGAATAAAAAGTTTATGTGGAAAAGCAAAGTGGTTTGTTTTTTTTTAAACGTCAGAGCATGAAGTCTCAACTTGGTCTTTTCAAATTTAATAATTGGTAAACCAAACTGGCTAGTATTAATACGTATATATTTCTGATATTATGGGATGTGATTAGTTCTGAATATTTTTATTTATTTTATATTTGGTCTTCGCTAGTACTGGAGAATATATTTAATATTCTATTTCAGTCTTTTATTGACTGTCCTGTTTTAAAATAACTGCATTATGTAAGTTCTCCGAGTTGTTTAGCCCTTAAAAATGAGATATTTATTAAAATTTCTTGGCAAGTATTAAAAATTCAGCGTCATTATAGATTTCTCAAAGGGAAACGTTTTTGTCCTTCCAGAATCATTCGAGTCGATAGAGAAAAATCGTTTATTCAAGTTTTTATTTAGCTTTTATTGGTTTATCATCGATTCGCATACGAAATTCCCTTTCAACACTTGGTATCCTAATAGAACGCAGTTTCTGCGAGAAAGCGAAGTAATATGTTCAATAGAGCTGCAGTTTCAAATGATCGGCGAGTTATTTATTGTCGTGTATTGTACTTAGGCGTCAGAATTTTGTCTTTATTTTTTGTCTTTGGTTTGCGATAAAATCTTTTCTTGTGCTACGGAAGAGGATGTTAATGGATAGTAGATAGCCATTGTAAAGAAAACTTAAAGGTGTGCCTACGCACGAGCATCTATATTTTTTATTTGCAAATGCATGCATGTAAGAATTAATATTAATGTGGTAGGGAAGTAGTGAAATCATTTCTTTGAACCTGTACGCCATCTACATGTTCGACAAGTTATCTTTCTTATGTATCTCAACCGACGTCTTTCGAATTTACATTTTGAAATTTGGCCGAATTTGCCGATAAATGATTTTTAAATTTTCATTGCCAGCTTTAATCTAAGCTTTAAACTCTCCATCTCTTTGAAATTAACCAAATTACTCATCCAGAATGATAAAAATTTATAGATTAAAAAAATCATAAATAAAACTGAAACTTTTTACGTGGTGTTCCAATGAATGTTCGGCATCACGTAGTTTTTATTAATATATAAATCTAAATAAATTTAATAATATAAATCTGTGCATGTGACTAAACCTTAACTGGCATGTAAGTGATTGAAAACTCGTATTTTGTTTGGTACATGGCGTTGATTTCATTTATATAAGACTTAGTATTTTCTTAAATTATAATATTTAATTATGCATAAAAATGTATGTATATGTAAAAGGACTTGATAAAACAGAAATATAAATTCCAAATGCTTGATAGCTAGTACCTTAGTTTGGTATTTTAAATAATATTATGTATTTCAATATTTCATATTTGAATTAAAGTTCATGGCGTCGTTCCTAAAGTCATTTTGAATTCTGCGTAAAATTATTCGTTTTTCAAAAAGTTTTTCATTTAGGTCAACAAATGAATTCTATTTATTTTTCAGGTAACTATCAATTATCCCCTGTTCTTTCCGGTTTTAAATCTGTCGGGTAAGTAATAAAGAAAATGGATATTACTTTAATATTCTTGATCATTTCTGTGGATTATGCATTTTCGTCAGTTGGTATATTCTGGTAGGTTTATTAAGTGATTTATTTAAGCTCTTATTAACTTGGTTCCTTTCATTGCAACAATTTTAGAGTGTAAAATTCATTCACTTTGATTTTTACGCTGTCAAATTGTTGCATTGAAATGCATATTAGCAGATAACTCCGTTCAAAGTTACTTTTGCGGTATCTCCCGCACTTTCTTGTAAATTGTTCCCTTTGATTCAATAGCTACAAGGTAGCTAAGATATCACTATTTACATTTTGGATGTGTTTATATGATAAATGGATGGTTTTCTAATCACCAGAGGAAAATAAAAGTCAATAATAAAATGGAATAATAGAGGAAAATTGATGTATGCTTTGCAAAAATGGGAAATAAAGTGTGCAATTAAATGTAAAATACAGTTTTATACATACGTTAACTGTTCCCACCAGTAGTCATTTTATAATTGTTTGAAAATGCTTGTTTTATGGTTTAAACTTTCTCATTATTAACGCACAAAATTCTGCACTACCACTTTCCTTTTATACAAGGTTTGAATACAAAGTATCGAAAATAATTTATTCCTAACGTGACTGTGCGTCGCACCGCGCAGGGTCGCTGGTGAGGGATCTGACCTTCAACACGCGCCAATCGCTTGAGAGCTTGCGTTCAAGCTAGATCGTATTTTTAGCGGGCCCCTGTCGACTGCCTCGGGGCAAGCGCTAAATGAAGGGAATGATTTAACAGCGGTACGCCAAAAGTTTTGTTTTGGACTGAGGAAATCGGGTACGGAGACGTTGGGCATGATTCGTCAAGTGTTCAAGGATTAAAGCATGCTACAAACTGCATTTTTTTAGTGCCAAGTGGCTATCCTTCCGGGTCTTCTCGACGCACTCTAATCGCTCTCACGGAACACAAACCCTTATTCTCTTGAAGCTGAAGCTAACTTCCTCGTATTCCCAGAATCAAGGAAAAGCTTTGATCCCTTTGGAGCCCCTATTCCGAACGCCGTTATGTATTCCTTAGCCGTAGCGGCCCATTTTCAACCAATGCGTTCCGTTGCAATACCTGAATAATCATAGTATAATGTGAAAAATGGGTTTCAATGGACTGAAGAGTACCCTTCCCAGCATTAAAGGAGAAATTTGGATTATATGAATCTATAAGATGTCCACATAACAGAATATTTAAGGTTTACGTATTTCTTGATATTCCCATTGATTTTTATGCGTGGCATTGAAATTAAGCATAAGTACATTGTTAGTTTCGTCAGAAAGTTTTCGTTTGACTAATGTTTAGAATCCGAAAAATTGTAATAAACGTCAAACATCTAATGTTTGATGTTAAAGTAGTCCTCAAAGCAATAATGAGAGTAAATATTTGTGATTAGTTCTCCTCTGTAGCTGCGTCAAATTTATTTTCTCCCCGTCCGATGTTTCTCACTTTTTAACAACTTAAAAAGACCCAGTTCAGGATGACCCGAGGCTCGTGGCCAGCCATAATACCCACTTCAATCACATAATACACGGGGTTTACGTAGAACTAATCAGAAGTAAGGGAAATCGCAATAACCAGAAAACGGAGTGTCAATGCGCGGCGGTAGATATGAATTAGGGACTAATGACGTCACGATATAAAGGAGGCGGATATATTGACATTTTTTGTTTTCGTGGAAATTTAGAATGATCAACATACATGTAATAAAGTAACCACATATTTAATTAAATGTGATATGAGTATCGAATAATTCATCTAAATATATTAAAAAATAAACGTCCAAGACCCCATAATGTGTTTACGTTATTCCGTTTTTTACTTTCATCCATCTTTCTCATAACTCATTCTGTAAACCGTGGCTTACTATATTTTTTCCTATTTACCGTAATCATTTTATCTTTTAGTACTTTATTATTCTTTTTGAAGGAATTCCCATCTCCGTTCTACTCTCTAGATTCTCTTATCGTCGTTTAGAAATTTGTCATCAGCTTCCTGGCACTCCTTGCTTTTCCCTCCATTTATGTGTTGTACATTCCTCTCTCTTATTGCCTATCCTTTTTTATTCTAAAAAATGAAACATTACAATTCTTCAGTTCTAAATTATGTTCCAAATCCGCATCTACTTCCGGGAAGCTACGTGAATTGCGTGATAAAATATACTTAAGTACTAATCATCTGTAGTACGGTCACTGATGTAAATTACGCAAAAGCGACTTTAAAATTTACATTTATGTGTCTATCACATTTCAAAAGTAAAAAATTTTTGAGTATTTACCGTAAGAAGCCTTATGAAATTCAGGAGCAATCAAATTATTATCGAAGGATATCACGTAAAAGTGTTCATATTCTTCATCCGGTTCTTCGTTGCATGGAGCCATAATTTAAAGGCTTCATTTAGCTGTAAAAATACATGACAGATTCTGGAATTTGTTTTGGCCCTTACGATTCGGTGACAAACTGCTATAAATCTCTCATTAATTTGATAGTTTATGATAATTCCTGTATTGCATAATCTAACTAGTTAATGCTTTGTTCCGTGGCAGTTGGAATTGTGCTCCGTTGTCGTGTGTGTGTGCATTAAATTCAGTTACCTCGGTCCCAAAACATTTTTCCAATAAGAATATCGTTTGCTAAGATCGGCCTCAGTTCCTCGCGTCAATGCCCTCGCAAAAATGAAAGTGACGCGATTCACCCTTCCGCATTTTGGCCAATGCTTTTTTCACGAGGCCGCTGACCTCTCCTCTGTCTCCCCCCCTCCTCCTCTCCCCCCCCGGTTTAACTTGGCAAATAGTCGTCGGATTTTAAGTAGTGAAGCGCAGAAAATATACTTTTCAAGGAGCGCTCTTTGGAACCTCAGTTTTTTTCTTTAATTTTGCGCTTCTCTCCTCGGAGTGCCCGTCCGACCCGCGCTCCTTATTCCACGTCCTAGGATTTCTCTCCCGTGCTTCGCTTTTCTCAAGTCTCCAGGGAAAGGCGGAGAAAACTTCGAAGGGTGGAGGGTTAGGTGGCTGAGTTGTATTCTTCCTGGGCCGTGCGGATTCTTGCCTCTCGCCTTCAACCCTCCGATCCCTCAAGGCATCGTCCTTCCCTCATACCCCTTCGTCCGACCCCAAACAAACCCTTCGCTCTCTTTCCGACTCGCGTGCGAATGCATCGTGCGTACCTCCATCAGAAGGCCGTCGTCATTTCTATTAATATTCTATCCCGTCACTCAGCAATCACGCACATAAATTCCCTTATAACCGAGATATTATTATCGAATCGAAAACAAAGGCAACGGAACTTGGATTCCATAGAGTCTACATACTTATTCTAAGCTATCGTGAACATAGTTTCAGCGTTTGAAACAATCGTTAATGCTTTGTACACGAAGATAGTTATATATTTATTATTTGAAAGGAAAAATAAGCCAAATGGTCGATCTTTACGTACATTATCTCTCCTATCCGAATGATTTTGTCGAAATTTCCTCGGATTTAAGATCCGGACGGCGTTTTCTCCATTAGATCTTTGATTAACTTATATACTTATTATAGACCGCTGGTCTATGGTGGAAATAAAGGAAGATATGTGATACCCGGGAACATTACAATTATAAGTGGCATTGTATAGGAGGTCCATGTCTTCTGTGTCGTCGGTTGTAGATCTTCGGAACGTATCCTTTGATTTTGTATCTTACTCAAGCATTTCAGTGTGGTTTCGTTTTGCATTTTTCTTCCGATTCGTCGGATCTATTGATTGACAAGGCGCTCCGTTTCACCCATGCTCTCTTCTTAACTTCACACACTTCAACGCTACCAAAATTCTCAATCCGGCGGTCAATTAGGACGTTCTGCAAGAAAGAGACGGAAGTCATTGCGCTAATAATGAGCGGATGTTCGAATGTTGTACCTTGAGCAGAAATATAGCCTAGGCTTAAGGAAGAAAATTACATACAAATCTGCGTTTAATTAATGAAGGTTACTGAATGCTAATGGTTATATATTTGAGGACGCTCCGCAGAGAAATTTTGTTGAAGCAAAAATTCAGCTTTCAGTTCATTATTATCCATTGGAACTTTGTGAGATGTATTGAAACCACTTTACTTGATATTCATGTCTCGGTAATTGGTGGAGATAGTAAGAAATTTAATGATTTCTTGGAATGTGAGTTTAATGTATAATTTTCAAAAAACGTTTTTTTTTGTGAGCGGAAATTCTTCCAAACACTACGTGAATTTCAAGGATTTTGTGTTCAATTTCCACGTTCTGCTCGTGAAGTTTTCTCTTCTAGTTTATCTCAATGATCGTAACTTTTCAATAGTTACCCTAGTTAAATATCCAGAATAATATTTATTTCTTAATGGACAACAAAAATATCTTCAGGTTATTATTATTTACCGTAAAGACCCTGGCTTTTTCGAGAAAAATTTCATTGTATATTAATATATATATATATCGTGAAAGGTATTGGTGTCTACATATATACACACACGCACACACACACATATATATTTTTAAATTTGTTTACATACATATATATATGTATATATATATTTTATATATAAACACCCATAAACACAGTAATCAGCTATAAGGTCCTTTTGGTAGCCGATGTGTTCACCCAGTACTAAGCCCGACGGCGTGTGAAATTCACACATCAGGGTAGGGGGGCTAGTTCCTTTCCCTGTGCCGGTTATGGTTTCCCAGGAAGATCTGGTACCCGAAAAATCACCTAGCTTAGGTGTAGCTGAAGGTTCCCAGAGAGGCCCGAGAATCGAACCCGGCCTCTCCGGTCAGTAGTGCTTGAGTCTTTTGCTGGATCAAATTCCAAAAAATTAAGGTTTCTATATTTTTCAATGATATTATTACAGACTTAATTTTTTTTCCTTTGAAAATCTTTAAAATTGAATTTTGAAATTTTACTCTTCGGTTGCATCATAACGTATTGAGAGCACCCTTATTTCTGACCTTGGAATTGAAAACTTTCCCCGTATTTTGTGTCACTTAGCTTCTCAGACCTGAAGTCCCCATTCCATAATCCATGTCGTGCATGACCCCTTTTAGAACTCAACCGTCTATCTGCCTTGTGGATTCCTCCTCATTTTTATGTCTTCCTCGACTCGTCCTCCCACCACCTTCACCTTCTTCATTCCTACGCTTTCCTTCCGTGCTTGTGTTTCGTCGTTGTTTAAAAACGCCGAGTCTTGGGCGGGTATTTACGAATCGGAGGCAGAGATGACGGGAGTGGAGAAGAGGGCGCCCTGAAATCGGCGCTTGTATCCACTCGTCTCTCCATTCTCTACCTTTCGTATACAACGACTAATCCGAGGCACTCTCAGCAGCTGCGTTTAAGGGAATAACACACCTCTTGTACGCATATTTAAGGGTCAGTTTTTTGCGTCGTTTTTTCAGGAACTGGATTCAAAGGACTCGTATTTTCCAGTCGATTTGCTTTTAAACAGAAAACGAGGCTAGAAAACTCGACTTCACTTTAAAGCAGGAGTTTAATAACTGTAGAAAAAATATTTCTTTCCAGTAACTTAATATTCCTCTTATTTTGGCAAGTCTTAATTAAAGTTAGGTTTTTAATTATGACGCCAAGCCATGCTGGACGTCCACTTACTGATCTGAAAATAATTAACCTCAAGATAATAGATATCTAAGGAACGATATTATTTTCGTGTGCCCTTGCCGTCACATCGCCAAGAATGCATGTAAAATAAAATTTGATATTTACATTGATACATGAGAAAATACAAACCTAAATAACGAAATCTTCACCGCCTTCTCGTGCAAAAATATGGAAAGTAATGTGAGGTAATTTTGATTATTATTGTATTTTGGACGCAATACTTCTTCAACTCTGCACTGCGTAGAATGTAATCGGCGTAGATTGTCCGTAATCCCAAGTTGTAAGTGAGACGACGTATAAACTGTCATATTAATATAAATTTATTAATTTTTACGGGAAAGTGTCAACCCCTAGGTACGTTTTATGCAAAATTGTAAAACAAACAATGTATAAGTGCCTTTGGAAAAGTATGAATTTGAGATCATAAGTTATATTCAATAGCTCTCCGTGGAGGATCCTTTCTCCGGTGGGGCATTCGAATATCCTGCTGAAAGAAGCAGAGATAAGTCCTTTTCTTTAATTCTGTAAATGTTTGGCCATCACGAGTGTGTTATTCGGGTGGCGCGTTTTCTTTAATGTCACAATTAGGAAGCTGAGTATGCGATACGAATGAGCATCAATGTTCACTTACCGTGGCCATTTCAGTAATTGTTGTCTTACTATCCCTTCCCAGTGAGTCCCCCCTGTAGTCCTCTCGGCCGGATTCCTGTTCTCCAGCTCTGGACCCTTCCTTTTCCTCCATCGTCCACCAACCCCTTCTCTCCATCACGTCCCACCCTTTCTGTCCATGAGTGGACGAAAAGGAGACAGCGTGGACCTCGGAGCTTAATCCTATGACCCCGCGTTGATGGTCCCTTAATTGAAGTTCCGGGGTACCCGTCCTTTAGCGGTCAGTTCATCCGTTAAATTGCACGATCCTTCTTTCCGAATCTACATCCACATCTCATCGACCCCTCTCCCCCAAGGCCCCCCAGCGTCCTGTGACCGCTGTCCGTTCGCGAGAGAACATCCCATACGAGGGATGTTCGTAGGGTGTCCCATCCCTCTTAGCTAATTATCGGGAGAGCAGAGTTCGGATTGGCGGATTTTTTCGTTCATTCGGGACGCAAAGCTAAATGTGCTCAAGCCGGGACGTGAAATCCGTATACCGCTAGAATGAAAGCGGTCGGGATTTATGTCGTTGGCCTATTTCTTTTCTTTTGCTCGATCTAAATAAACTGCGGCTGGAGATTAGGCGGTGTGAAATGGCACTTCCTCCATTTTATGTGACGCTGAAAAAGTGTCCGTTCTGTTAAGAATGATAGAATTTTATTCATCAGATTTAGCACATATTAGTTATTGATACCGCTCCAGCTGGAACAGACCTCAGCACTAATAATGTGTTGATGGTATGAAAGTATTATAAAATCCATTTATTCAAGCCAAAATAAGCAGAATGCTTGGATCATTAGAAGTACTCACTCTGTTACGCACGTAATGAAATGTCATGAGAACATACGACGGAACATACTATATACCAGCTCTCAGGGCGTTTCCCGGACGATCCAAGTAGCTGTGTACGTATTCCGACTGGAGCTTTATTATCGTAAAATTACCGATTGAGTGTTCCCTTAAGTGTATCGTCTTCTGACCTTCAGCTAAAATTATTTTAGGTATTTTACTAGTATTATAAAGGTATTTTAAATACCTTTTCACTTGTCGATTCTCCATATCCTTGCTGTTTTATTCCCCTTCACGCCCTACACGAAGCTTCTTTCCCTTCATTTTCTCTACTACAAGATACATACGAGTACTTGTGTATTCTCTCCAATCACTAAGTCTTCAACATTGTCTTTTCTATCCCTTTCTTGCTTTTTCTTTCTATATCGGGTTACCACTAGCAGTCAGTTTTCTGTAAAGGTCTTATGCAGCACTTCTTCGTTTGCCTTCCTTTACAATCGGTCTCAATTCTGATTCCATCTCCACGCCTCGAAAGGTTCTATTTTAGCTCTCTCTCCTGGAAGGCGGATGCTTCTCGGGACTTTCGCCATCAATGGTCGGGTGCTTCCTTCGCTCATATTATTGTTCTTCGAGTATTTTTTACTGCTCTCTTCACTTTCATTTGTTTAAATACGTATTGTCATTAAATCTTACATATCTTACGCAAGGAGTCGCATCTTCATTACAATTCTTTAAGTTGGAATTTTTAAATCCACGTATTTAATGATCACATTTTATCTTGGTGAACTTCGCTAGGCTCATAGTTTTAAGGCGATTCGTAGTGTTTTCAAATTTTTAATTTGTCGAATTATGATTTGATATTTGGAGTAGTCCCTTCTTAGGGCATGGATATAATGCTTATCCTTTGATTAGCTAATTCGACTGCAAATCACGGGAAAACTATAGCTTTTTGAGACGGAAATCGAAACAATTGTGTTCTTTAATGGAAAATCGTTAGATCTGGTTAGGTCCGGTGATGTAGTGAAATTTAAAATTAATGTTTTCGTTGATCATGAATGTTACCCGTTATTTTCGTATGTGTGTTATCGATTACTCATGAGCACTTAATGGCTTCAGGAGTATTACAACAATCCCGTGATGGTAATCAACGGCGTTTTTATTGCATGGATTTTAAATGTATAGCTCTCTTGAGACTCTCTCACATTGCTTTTTAAGAGTTAAAATTACAGCCATTAAAAGCGGAATAGATCTACAAAAATTAATACATAGTTGAGCAGGAAATCACAAGGAAGTAACCAGTGGATTTTGGTAGACTGTTCAAATGGTAAGACAGGCCTTTCCAAAAATTTCTGTTCCTTTCGCTTACACCCGATAATAGTGCGCGTATTCTGGGCCTCTGGGTCATTAAATATTGCCTCCGGAGTTAAGCAAATGTTGAAATTTTCTCTACAGCTGGCGTCAACTTTGAACCTCGGTGGAAGTGAAACTCTGCAGTATCCCTCGCTTGGCCGTCCTTCATCCTGAAATTATTTTCTACATCCGGCCCGTTAATCAGTCCACGACGGGCATCCGTAGACTCGCTATTGGCAGAATGCCAAATTTTCCGGCTTATCGCCAAGGAAAGCTTTCAAATTATTTTCTCGTATCCGACCATTTTGCATTTTTACCATTCAATTTTTCCTGGGTCATTTTCACAGATGTTATACGAAAAAAAGCGGACAAGTTATTTATATGTGCCGGAATCGTTTTTTAATTCTTGTCTTGGAAAAGATCCTCGGATGCTGAAGGGAAGGACAATGAGGCGAAGACGAAGGGGCGTATAAATTTTCAGCTCTTTCAGCTGGGGGCTTTTTTAATTTAAAAATCCAACATACCTTCCATCCGAGGTCAGCACATTAATCCTTGGCGGCTTAAACGGATTTTTCATTAGTTTCCCGGCAAATGTTTTGTCCAATCGAGGGGTTGGGGGAGTGAAATTCGAACTTCGGGTGAAATACCGATGCCCATATAAGGTTCCCCATTGAGGTTTCAAAGGACACCTTCGATTCATTTGTTTTTTTCGGCATTCCAGTCGGCTCATTCTATTTGTTATATTATATATTCCCCCATATTCGAAGATTTTCTGGGAAATGTTAATATTTATATGTTAATAATATATATATATATATATATATATGTATATATATATATATACACACACACACACAGAAATATAGCTCGATTTCGCCTTCAACTGCTTCAGGTTTGATGATGATATTATGGTGAAACCTGGGGACATCCAAGCGCATCAAAGAATTGTGAAAATGTTTGAAGTGAGAATCAATGAGATTGGGATAAGAACAGATTTTGGGAAGACGAAAGTGATGATAATCATCGGCAGGGAATATATAATTAATGAAAGACCAATTGAACAGGTTACAGGATTCGGGTATCCATGGAGTATGTTAACGGAGAAATGTAAGAGGTCGAAGTTGAGGTCAAAACAGGATAGTTATTGCAAAACTATCCTTCAATAAGAAGGAAAGTATACTATGAGGCAATCTGATACTAGAACTGACGTTATAGATTTAGCCGATTTGCTGTGTTTAGGGGAGAGATGGAGGGACAGAATCGAGGGTATTGATACGTTATGTGGGCGTGGAGTTGGTGGGAAGAATAAGATTGTTGGACAGATTAGGAGATGAGGTATTTTAAAACAGGGTGATCTAGACTAGAATACTTGTAAAAACTAGCCAGAAGAGGAAAGAACAGTGGGCTTGGCATGTGATAATAGGGAATGGAGGACAGGCGTTGACTATTGGGAAAAAATAGTGAAGGGAAGGAAGGAGGAAACTGAAAAGTATATCGTACATGCGTAATGCAAAGAGTGAAAGTGATTACAAGAGGACCAAGGAACAGGCGTGGGACAGGTGTACATTGAGATGATCTATAGGACCTGCCAATAGGCAGAACACCATATCATGAGGTGAATTTGAAAGAATGGAGTCTACCGCGGTAATTAGCCCGACAGATTCCCTGTAAGGTGCGTTGCCCTAACAGTCGTGCATCTTGTGTGAAGCTAAAATTGCCCGTAGACGTCGCCCAGATTCTGGCCCAGTATCTCTCATTTAGTAGCCGGACGTTCTCGTGCCCATAGATATTATTAGATTTTTCTAGAGCTCTCTGCTCTCCGTCGCACTGATAAAAAGAGATGAGCGAGCGAGCTTCACTCTCAACTGGGGCTTAGAATCAAGGTTAAAGAGATCCTGGTCAAGGCGAATGATGTTTACACTTTGACGTTGCTGCATTGTATCTTCTTGATCTTATAATTTTTGTTTTGCTCCCACAGGCGTTTAATGGCGTCATGTGTGTATTAAACAGGATACGGGCACTACATGTAATATTTTGCTTCATCCAGACAATTAGTAATCTGGGAATTGGAATATGTGTTTAGAGTGTATCTAGGAGACGTTGATATCTAAAAAGTCTTCAATAGGCCGAGATTGAGGCTTCATACTCGTAGTCCTTTCTTTCTATCATGTGCATCAATTTGCTTGCAACGAATTTGTTTATATTTTTTCAAATTTGGGTTTGTGAGATTTTTATTTTGCCTTATCCGTTATGTACATGTCCCTGTGAAATAATTCTAAATTTAAGGTTTAGATACCGTTTCGATTACACTACTTAGTACTATTCCGTACCTTAGTAACCACTGTTGGCCGTATTCGGCCAATACCGGGCCATATCGAGTGTATGACCCTTACATAAAATGTTTAGATTCAGTCATGAAAGTAATCATTATACCTTATTGCGTGCCTTTCGACTCCTCTGTCCGTCTATAATCTCCTTTTATCTGCAGGTGATCTATTTATTATAACCCCCAATAACTTACTTGTCAGCCATATCCTATTATCTCCCGTCTCATCTTCAATGTAGTTTATACGACCACCCGTTTGCTCACTGAAATGTAATTCTGCCAATCCACTTGCTCTCCGCGCAAAAGTAGCTCCAACCTATCTCCTCTCCCGCTCCGCAATAACATTATTTTCAGTTTTGCGCTCCGCGCTGCAGCCCCTAACCCAACACCGCTCTTCTTTATTTTTCTTCGTAAGCCATCACAGAAGGCCAAGATTGATGTCACAGACGGCCAATGGAGTCACGAGGCATCCAATTCCCATTGTCCCCCCCCTCACTTGGGTGCACGTCTTCCCTAGCCCCAACCCCAGCGCCCCATCCACCTCCCCAGGATTTCGATTCCGCGTCCGTCGGCGCTCGGGTCGAATTCCCTGTCACCGATCCCCGGGGTTGGGGGATTCACCGGCGGCGGACGCCCCTCGGGACTTGGATGTCCCTCCCCTCCCCTTCCTGACATCTCTTCCACCCTGCCGCCCGCCACCCACCCAATTCGCCCGATCATCCTCCCTCCGCCCACAACCGGAATTTCTTCCTTCTCTTCCAGCCTCTCCGCACTCTCTCTCCCTTTGCCATTTCTCTTGGGGCCCTTGGGGGTATTGCCCGTTTAAGAATTTTTCGCTCTGCCTTGTAGCGTGTAGACTGGCAAAATTTCAATATTCCTGTGTTATTTTGCGTTTTAAAAATACGGTTATCAATCCGTCATGGTGCTGTGTGATGAAATGAAATTAACTGTACCTGTGACTTTTTTTCTCCCCATTCAGTGCGCGGTAAATGACTGCATTGCCTTTTTACTTATTTTTAAACTGCAGCAATTCTAGAATCGCTCAGCAGTATGATATAAACAAAACTAAACGACCGTTTGAAATATATATATTTTTAAGCATTGGAGTGGATTCATTGTTTTTGAAGCATTTTGTGATGAAGCTACCAGGCACATTCAAATGTGTGTGCCCCCTCGGCAGAGATTGACAACGTAGTTGAATTTTTGGCCTTTCAAATTTCGTCATCTTGGTGATGATATTCATATGATGAAGTGGTTTTATCCCCCCATTGTATTCTTTCTGGTAAAAATATGTAAATCGCTCCGTGTAGAAGAGTATGTACGAAGGCAAGTGATGTAGATTGACAGTATACTTTCTTAATTTCTTCGATTGAGTGTGTCACTCGTGGAAGTAAATTTGATTAAATTTTAATTTTGCAGGTTAGATATGTTGCTTTAAATAACTCCTTTTCCTTTCCTTTCTTCTACCCTTTTAAGCATGATATTGCTGGTCGTACAGCTATATTCATCTTCCCCATTTGGAAAATAAGAAAACATTGATGAAAAATACTATGGATTTGGGTCAATACTTCCGTTGTTAGCTAATTTCATTTTGTGCAAATGCAGTTGTATTAAGAAGTAGAGACTATTGGCCTCGTAGTGATAAAGAGCTTTTACTTGCCCTTATCAGTGCAATCCACCTTGCCAAATGTATCAATACATTTTAGATAAAAGTCTTACACCGCTACTTACATTATAGATCGATATTTTTAAACAACTTACCTTTTGGGGATTGGTTTTTTTTAGAGTTTCTCGTGCAAAATATTTTAGATGATAACAAATACCTAATGTTTGTAAATAATGCAGATCACGAATTGGTCCTCATTGCCGTTAAAAGTACGAGGAGTGTGGCAATTTTTTCTTAATTTTATTGGCAGCAGCGTTTGAAATTTTAATTAATTAATTTGAGTGTTGTTGGGGGAGATGAGTTGCATTTTAAAATAAAAGCCAACTTGAGACTCTGAGCATTACGCAAATGCATTATCCCCCCTCCCTGCTATCATGCCCTGACCCTCGCGAAGAGTGAGCGAGTTGCCGGCCCTTCAGCTTCAGCCTCCGTCCTCCCTCGCTCGTCTCTGGGCGAGGACTCGTCCCAGAAAAGGGAGAAGGCCATCTCGAAGGAAGGGCACCGCCACGGGAGCAGTCGCTCTTCGGAGGGAAAAGGGTAGACTCGGCTCTAGCAAAGCCCCCTACTCCTGCGCTCCTCACCCGCGACCCCCCTCTCACACACCCTCGCGTTAATCCTCAGTCCGCACAAATTCATATCCAATCCGCAACCTCCGTCCAGGAGTAATGGCGGATGACGGCGGCAGGGGCTCGGTACATCATTTCGGAAATTGTCCCTTCAACCGATAATATATTGCAGATTAAACTTATGAACGGGCGATCGTCTCGGGCAGAGGGAGCGCTCGTGTCGGATCGGCTTAGCGAGGTATAATGAGTGACCGAGGCATAGTTTGGGTCGTCGATTTAATGAGGGTGGTGAAAATGATTGCGTGTTAATTTACGCCTACGAAAACCGTGATGTAAAGCGCAGAGCCGGATTGGGGGATCTGCGAACTTGCGTTTCTGCCTGCGACGCACCGCCGCCGATGGATCGTGCTAAGCGCCTTCCAGCCACGCTAAGCGGACGCCACTAAGCGGACGCCAGCGTGTGCGCACTAAGCTCTCGTCTCACGTCAGATCGTAAGCGCTAGGTTTTCCTTGTTTTTTAGGAGAGAAACGATTTTGGCGACATCATCTCTCAAGCAAGCCCGAAGTAAATCCGAAATTAAAGCTGCAGTTATTTCTAGTAATTCCTAATTCGGCTAGTGAGGCTGGAATATGCGCATGGTTGAACTTAACAGCATGTTCCTAGAATTTATGAAGTGTCCTGTCAACGAAGACATTGAGTGAACACAAAACCATTATTAGAAGATCTGCACCGTAGAATGTAGAAAGTCGTTCATTTAAAATTAACAACTACGATGCACTAAAACGAATTAAGGTGATCCCTTAAGAATAGATATCACGGCAAAAATTCAGAAACCCTTCATCCGCGGTGTTAAACAAAAAATATAGCTTTAAGAGATTGGTGGATAAAGTGGATTAATTTATGACGATTTGATAGCATTTAGGCTTTATTTTAAGGCTAATAAGGAGTTAAAATTGCTTATTGTGTGTACTCATTATTAAAGGCGTAACGAGGAAGTTCAAAGTTATTAGTTTTACATTCACTTGCCTATATGTAGTTCATATACAAACACTCGTGCACATGCGTACCTACATACAGCGTTATGAAAGCGTTTTGCGTTTAAAAAAATGTTATGTTGCCGCACCCTGTACATCATGTAACATGGTTGTGTTCAATTAATTCATTGAAATTTAGTATTTAGGCTCATTTATTTTCAGCCTCTTTTGTGTTCGATTTTGTATTGATTGCATATCGCACGAGAAAAAAAAACAATTTGTAGAATATGTCTATAACGGTGTCTATCTCTCCTATTTTATCTCACTGGTCGAATCTGGCTATATAATTTGGGGGCATAATAATTCCCTTGTTTTCGCAAGGAAAAATATGCCATTCTAAAACTCTCAAGCCCTGCTTCTTCTCATGAAGAGTCAATGGGCTCCCAGTCACCGTGTCTCTTCCTTGTTTCTTTCTCGTAGCAATTTTTAACAAACCCTGATGATTTTCTCTGAGAAAAATCGATTTACTCATTTAACGTTTCCTTCCTTGGAATCCAGATTCTCTCCGCGTATTCTGTGTGCGGCCTAAACAAAGGCGGAGACACACCTAAACGGTAAGGTATGTTCCTTCTAACGAGGATGGTCGTGTTATTTTCAATATTGTAATGCGCCATGATTTTGCGATCGATTTTATGAAGAAATCGGTGTTAAATGTCTGTTGTTCATCGTGTCTTTGGCTTTGTGATCTCAGGTTTTTGTTAGCTGGCCTCCAGTCTCGTGTAATTCAACCTTCTTCTATCGATTTGCAATAAACAAGTTTTGAATTAAGTGCCGCTTAAATCAGGTGTCCCACATAAAAAGGAAAACTACGTAAAAAATGTCGACGTAAGCTCATTAAAGAGTTTTATCTCATTGAAGTGAGAAAATATATGATTCAAATAATTAGGGATAAATGTCCAGCTGACGTTATACTCTCGCATAGACAATTTTTCCTGAAATTACGCGCTAAATGTCTATTAATAGCCTATACGAAAGCTCCATCGATGTATTAAAAATCAAAATACATGAACAGTTAGCGGCACTGAACTAGCGAAAGTTACACTCATGACTCTCTTTACTGGTAAAACCTCACATGTGAGTAAAAATCTAACCTTGAGGGAATAATTTAATCTGATTAGTACGTTAGCAGTGGAGACCGCAATGGTAGAAAACTAAAGGAGACTATCGTGCAAGCTAATAGAAAACCATTTAGTCCATACTCGGTTTTTGAGTGTAGCAGTGTCAAGTAATATGCCCAGCGTTTCAAACTATGGATATTACAATGTTACCTATTTAGAAAGGAAGAATTACGGACGAAGGCCGAGGTTGAACTACGATAAACTGTACAATGTGCCAATTTCAAAGTGTAAAAATGATTCACCCTGACAGGGGTTCGAACCCTAAACAAACATCTTATTCCTTTCCCCAAAATTTCTGAGTGGAAGAGGACGCATATTTAGCTTAACTGGCGAAGGACTCGGGCGGGCATCTAGGGATCCGGGTTCGAACACCAGTGAAGGAGAATGATTTATATACTTTGTTGCATGTTAATGCGCATCATTCGGATGACTTCGTTAAAAATTACTAATAGTAAGGCATATCCCGCAGTTATTTGAATGAACGATGAGCGGGCCATAGAAAATGTCGGCGCCAAGGCCTATGATGGAATGGAGATATTGGCTTGCAGGAGAAATTCTTCGGTACTGCTGATGCCAATCTTCCAATTGATAGTGATATGATAATGAATCGTATTTTGAAATTCACGGGCAAATTGGAATTTCCCACGAAAACTGATAGACCAGCCTTACTTAATTCCCTTTGGAGGCTTGCACGGTACACTTACGAGATGTAACATTGACAGGCGAGACTTCACTCACTCTCGGATGCAATTACAGTTACCTTCGTAATTTTGGTGAAATAGCCCTGCATTGTTTACACAATTTAATTTTACACCTACTTGGTTTCGTTGCGATGCAACGTCAGGCGGAGAGAATCGATTTCGCGATTGGTTTGAGAAACTGAGTAGGAAGCATAGAGGATGATAGAGTTGTAGGGACATCCACAGGGATCCCTGAGATGACATCACTGGAGCAAGATGTTCATTTTACAGTCTCTAAACAGGAGGCCACCTCTGCTGAAGAGAGTGGAGGTGTGGATAGAGATCGTGAAGCGGAGAAAGCAGTCTCATTTGGTTGAGCGAGACTATCAAATCGGCGGAGGAGAATAAAATGAAGCCGCCCATTTCACCAAAGCTACGGGGGTTGGGCTCCGACGGAGGGTTACCTTTCCTTTGGCGCTGAAAACATTCGCGGGAGGAGTGGGCGGGGGAGGATGGAAAGAAGCCTGAAGAGTCACATAGCGATTGCCGTTATTTCTAACCCTTTTATGGGTCAAGAATATCAACACACTCATTCCGTCCTCCGCTCTTCCGATGAGTATACAGGGCACTCAAGCGTGGCAGCTGCATTCGGTGTAAAAGCTCGTGTCCTTCATGACTTAAACTCCTCTCCCTCCATCCCTCTCTCTCTCTCCCCCACCGAGGCTTCCTCTTCACCAACCTATCTCCTCGTTGCAGCTTTCATTTCGTTCACCCATTCCCCTGAAACCTGGGAATTCCGGATATAACGCGCAGCTTTCTCCCCCTTTTCCTTCGTTTAATTGAATCGGTCGCAGATGCACCATGTGTGCTTCAGGGAGCCGTTACAATTTACAATCGAGCGCCACTGCAGGACACTCGGGGGGCCAATGAAGGAGCGTTTTGATGCCGACGATGCCCGAGGAATATGTGCGGATTTATCCACGACTCGTGCTTACATTTCCATCAGCAACTTACCAGTCTCGCCTAAGCCCTGAATATTGACCATTATTTTAATTTATATGATTGCCATGAATGACTGGTGCAATCGGCTTTAATGTTGAATGATTTCTCTTACTAATGGACGTGTATATGCGGAAATAAAGATTAGTAAGTTTATGTTGTTGTAAGGTATTCTGTTATAAAATTTAGTAGGTAAAATATGTATACTTGTATGCACATCTGTAACCAAAAACTTTGTCGGGCAAATGATTAACTTTTTACTTATTAAAATTAAATTTCTGTATTTTTATCGGTTTCACCGCATAGTCGGCATCATTGGGTATTAAATGCGTAACGTGGTCAGTATGCCATTTCTTAGTTAGTGGGTAGAGAGACGAAGGAACATTGTTGCTGTTAACGCAGGTGTTCATTTTGGGGAGGGAAGGAAGGAAAGGGGGAAGAGGGGGTAAATGGAGGTGGGAGAAATAGGGAGGAGGTTGCGAATGACTTCTGTCAAGAACGAGGGAATTTCCAAAGGGGTCTAGCACCTTTAGAAATATTTTCGTTAACCGCCTGTCAAGTTTTACGTTCTCTTGTATTTGCAATTGTTCCAACGTGTCGTATTATTGTTTATTTTTCCCGAAGGAAAGAATGTCTGAAAAAAAGTCACTGGTCCATAGTCGTGTCTAGTCTACACACAGTCACTGGCCCAAGGGTGATCCATATCGCGTAGGTGTTTGGCGGAATGGGATTGGGTAACATTTACAATTCGGATATTTTGTTTGTGCGCGCCGCCGTTCTCCCCGTTTGCCCTCTATTTAGACTGCGCTTTAATCTGTGAATTTTGGTTCATAAATAACTTTTTATCCAAGTTTTCCACTTTAGTTTTGGTTGTGTTCAAAAAAACAATAATTGGTTGTTTTTGCTATAGCCTACGATCAAAAGTTTGTCCTTTCGGAACAAATTAGCCATTTTTAAAACGTTTCTCCGTAATAAGAAAGGTTACCCATCGCAATTTTTCTTCATCATAGTCGGGGAATATATTAGGCTCTCTACTCTAATGGAGCGTTTTCTATTCATATTTTTTTCAATTACGACCCCAATGTATCAGTTGTTCTCGGGAATAATTTTTATTTCGTTAGGTTCTCGAGTAAAATTACTTTTGAAGAGAGAAATGTTTAATAGACAATTTGACATAAAGTGGAAGGCGGGCAACTTTTCGGATAGCTGATGGCGGGAGTGGAAGTGGCGGGAGTGGATGGTAATGACATGGTCAGAGGTGGTTGTCTTTCGGTAAATTGAGAACTCGTAACCTTTGATTGTAGTCGAAAATATCAATGGAATTGAGTAGTTCAACGATTTCCTTTCCATAAGTAAAATTAATTCCCTTATACTGGGGATTTAAAGTGTTAAAAAAATATTCAACTGCCTCTCAGTACCAATCCTCGCTGTGAACACATCATCAATGTGCCTGTACCAGCAATTAACTTATTTGGAATTTTTCAAAATTTTGCAACGAGTTTTTTCAATTTCGTTCATAAACAGGTGAGCTGTGTCGCAGGGAGTGCCGATAGTGATGGGCTCATTGCCAATGCTACCGTTTGCTGGTAGTATTCTCAGATGAATTTGAAGTACTTATGTTCTATACGCACCTTGATTAGGATCACAAATTCAGGAAGGAATTGGGGCTGAGCTCCTGGATTTCTAAGCACTCTTTCGGCCAGTTTCACTGCCTCAGAAAGACAAATATTTGTAAATCGGTTTATTGCGTCAAATGATGCCAAGGTGTGTTTTGAGGGAAGGCGATTGTTATTGGAGAGTTTTTCGCATGAATCTATGGAATTCTTCATTTCGTATTTGGTTTGGGTCCCCGTGAATTCCCTGCAGAGAGAATTCAAAAGGGATGCGATTTTCCTTGTTGTTCATCGGCGGCAATAGAATCCACGGGTCAATTGTTAAGTTAGTATCGTATGTGGTGATAATTATTTGTGCTGGATAAGTAAACTTGGTATTTTTTTACGCAAAAAACTTTATAATACTTCCGGTTTCGACGCATATGTCACATTATCAGGCATGAGTGATGTCGCCAATGCGTCGAAACCGGTTGTATCATACAATTTTTTGTGAATAAATACTATGTTCATTTATTCAGTGATCATAAATTATCACAAAGTAGAGCCTCAAATCATCGTGTTCATAATTATAGATCTCTGAGTTAATGCTTGGGCATATTGAAAGGGTAATGAGTGTTGGGGCATCTATGGTTGGACCTTCACTGATTCCGATTTTAATGTATCGAAGCATCAACCTTCAGAAAATGAACTCATTGCAAACGGAAGGTCATACTTATTTTACTCACGAAGACTGAAAGTTTTAATTTTATCAGTGATATGCAGCAGTTATAATTGGTATTCCCAGTGAATGTTCGCCCTGGTGAAATGTGATTAAGTAATCACCAAAATGTTTTTACCATTTTGTTTCATGTTCACTTAGCACATGAATGACTGTGTGTATCATTAATACTTAGAGATGTTGCTAGATTAAAAGATGTTGCTGTGAAATCTTGCTAATAATAAAGCGTGCAACGAAATGAATGGGATATTAAAATAAAAGTGGTCATTGCGAATGTTGATTCAAATGATAGAAGGAGATTCTCTAGAATTAAAAAAATCTAGAGAATCCCCTGTTTTTCGCCTGTTTTTCCATATTTTGCATGAATTATTATTTGACGGTGATGTTTTATGGAAAATTCGAAGTTTTAAGTTTTTGAATTATAAGGTCAATTTCGGGCGAATGGCAGCGGCTATCATTTTGGGTCTAAGAACGAGAGGCGCGTGGAGCCATTTATGTAATGAAGACATAGTAGAGGTATGTTGAAGGAGCTTGAGATATCGCGGGAATGTCACCTTAGGTCTCAACAAGGATTTGAAAAAATGGATGTGCGTAGATTGCGGAATGTATCACGCTTGAGAATACTTTCCTAGGGAAATGAGTCTTTCTTTACTGTGTGGTAACGAGTGATTCAACATTAGACGTGCAAAATCGAAATTTAATGTTTTCTCAATTTTTAGCATCATGGGAACGGGTCTAGCAAGGATTGTCATACCATATAGAAAAATGTTTAAGTAGGCGTAGGGTGGATTGGAAGTGGACAAAAAAATTAGATGGTTGGTTCATTAAATGATTTCGATTTTGCTGAAAGAAAAACTCAGGGCTAGGCGTTAAAGTTATTGACGAGGGTGAAAGCAGATATTGAAAATACTTCTCACGCGAAAAGAGGACTCCGGGCGATGGGCGTGGTGACATGCGTCGACCCCCTGGTCAGTTAAAAAGGAAAGGACTTCTGATGCTTAAAAATTAATGCGGAATAGCGAGCTTCCCCCCGCTTCCTTAGCTCTTTTCCCTGAGTGACTTTGAGTGAGTTCCGAAAGCAATTCCAATGGCGCAGATTAATTGAGCGGCAAAAAAGTAAATCGGTGCCGAATTGTGTGGACTTCAATCGGAAGAAGCCGGTCTTCCATTTTATGTTTAGAAATCACAAGAAGAACGGATCTCTTGATATTCTAAAAGTGAAGGAAAATAATACGAAGCACTATGTCTGGAGGACAGAAAAGCAAACAGATGCATTAATATGCGTTTATGTTGGATATACGTATGGAATAAAGCGCGAGAGGAATAATACGAGACCTGTTCATAAAGTAAAGTTCATAAAGAGCCGTTTGGTCACAGGAAAAAATATACTCATATGAAACACATTTTATTGGCACTTTTAATTAGCTGCAAACCTACTTCATTTCTCTACATAATCGCCGTTCTCTTCGCTTCACAATCGCTGTGTAATTAATTTAGAACTTCATGGAAAGGCTGAGAATGGTAAGGAGATGTATTCGGGAAAAACCTAATACAATTCATGCGAGTTAATACTAATGCACGAGGCGTGTTCATAAAGTAAGGCCCGTTTGGTCACAGGAAAAAATATACTCATATGAAACACATTTTATTGGCACTTTTAGTTAGCTACAAACCTACTTCTTTTATCTACATAATCGCCGTTCACTTCTAAGCATTTTTCGTACCGCTGCACCAGGTTCTTTAACCCCTCTGCATAGAAGCTCGCCGCCTGAGAGTTGAACCAATTGACAACGCCGTTCTTGAGTTCCTCTTCGGTTTCGAAATGTTGTCCACCAAGCCACTGATTCAAGTGCAAGAAGAGGAAGTAGTCGCTAGGTGCAAGGTCTCATCATCTTTATCTTGTTGGTATCGGCCCAAATACTCTCGTCCACTGGACATTATTTGCGGTAGTCGGTGAGCATTTTCGTACCTACCTTGCACACAATTGGTGGTACCGAGGTTTTCCGTGACAATATCGTAGACAGTAGTACGCACGTTCAAGTTGAGGATATTGTTCAGCCAGGCCATTAATCGCCAATCGATGATCACATCGCAGTTTTTGTTCCACTAGCGAAACAATTTCATCGGTCAAAATACTGGGCTTGCCACTTCGCTCTTCGTCATAGAGTTTTGTTCGTCCATTTTTAAAACCACGGCACCATTGTCTAACCTTTCTTTCACTCATAACTGTAGATCCATAAACTAAGCATAACTCTCGATGAATTTCAGCAGCCGACAATCCTTTTGCATGCAAGAATCGTATGACAGAACGCACTTCACAGCTGGTGTGATCCACGATTTTCTCATACATTGTTATTTGCATGCACGGACAAGCAAACGACTTCTGAAACAAAACAAATGCTGCTATAGCTTCTCAATGAATCAGTAGATGGCGCTGCAGGAGTAAAACTCTGTTTTGAAGCGCCAATATTTAAATACAAGCAAACGGCTCTTACTTTATGAATGTGCCTCGTATTAGCAAAGAACAATTTTCCAAGAAAAGGTGGGTGGCTGTTGATGGGGTGTTATTGTTACTGGTATAAATAAGAATTTTCTCAAGATTTTGGTATCGAAGACAGACTTTCAACGTACAAAAGTAATTCCATAAGTCATATGTACAATACAAAAGAGAACACTTTTCAATAATTAGATACATGTATGTTTCATAGTTGCATGACTTTAAGTGAATATAGAGTTGGTGGCATTTGGGAGTGACGACCTCAACAGATACCCTTTCATTTAGCGAGCAGGAGTATGCAAGTTAGATCAATTGGAAATCCACGAAATGAGTGGGTACTTCAGGAATGTGTGCATACGTATAGTTATATGGACGATTGTTGCTCCTGAAATCTGTCCCATTCTTCCTGCTGATCTATGGCGTGAAATAAAACTTTTTTCTGCTGTTTTTTATCAAACTTTGACCTCGCCGGTTAATTGGAAATGACACTTGGGAGGATGTGGGGAGATTGGTTGAAACTATATCGGCGTTTGGAGCATAGTAGGCGATTGGAATGGAATACTCGGGAATGCCAACGCTTTGCGGTGTATGGGAAGGAGGCTAACGCCTGGGATCACATTCATCCATTCCCGACGCGCCGGAAAGAAGATTGCGGGCGGACCGGGGGGGTGGAGGGAGGGGGGAAAGGGGGTGGAGGTTCCTGCGAATGGCGTGCGCTGAGGTGCTGTAAAACGACCGGTCGGAATGGAAGGCTTGGGATTTCCCCATTGCTGTGCCAGTTGAGGTGGGGAGGAAGTACTGCAGCCGCCGCTGTCGTGCACGTATTTATGACCTCGCTACAGGAATCGCTCTCCTCCGAGCGAAGCCGTCTGTTGTATGTATCTGTGCACTCATGGAGGGTAAACGTTTGGCTCTGTCTCACCACCTTAAGTATCATATTTGTTTTTCGAAATTCGTGGATAGAATAATTGACAGTTGCGTGTAAATACTCCTATCGATCCTTAGTTGAAAGTCTTAACAAAATAGTGTCAAATACGCAAGGGAACTACTCGTTAATATAGTTGTTAATTCGATGCTGTAGGTTTTATGTTATTAATGGTCAAATCTTACTCGATTTTCAAAATACAACGGTACAGCTGTATTGACGATAACTATTGGATGGGTTCCACTCCTTTACGAGTTATTGAAATGATCATTAACCTCCAATACCTGACGACGAATATTAGGTTGTATCGTCGATAAGTATAACATATTTACCATCAGACACTACAAATCCTGTTCTGAATGTGGAAATTCCTTATAAACAAGTGATATTCACGAGATGAAATTCTACCTGTAGATCAAACCTTAGGTATTTCTTGCACTACGCAATGGTTTTCCACTGTTCATGTTTCCGTCTTCGGGACAATGGGTGCCAACTTTTCTTCATTTCAATGATATATTTTTAAATGGATATGTTCATGATCAGTAGGGCATTGTAAGATTAGAGATTTGTAAATATGGTACATTAAGTTTGTAGCAATCTGATCTAAACTACGTTTTCAATCGTCGTAAGAGGGGCATACTCTTAATTAACTCTAAGGCGTGCGGCAGGGGGTGTTAGGCAGCAGACATACGTGCGGAATTTTTATTAGTTTGTACATTCGCTCGCTTACATGTTAGCTCAAATACGCTAACACTCTCATGCGCATACCTATACACGTCATGTAATAATTGTTGTGTTTGATTGATTCATTAAAATTTAGTATTTAGGTTCATTGATTTTTTCGGCCTCTTGTGTTCGATTTTGTATTGATTGCGTATCTCACGAGAGAAGAACGAGTTCTAGAATACGCCTATGACGGTGTCTATCTCTCCTATTTTCTCTCATTTGTCGAATCTACCATTATAATTTGTGGCTATAATAATTCCCTTGTTGTTGCAAGAAAGCTCGGGTGTCCTGTGCCATTCTGAAATTCTCAAGCCCTGCTTCTTCTCCTGAGAGATCAATGACCTCTCAGCCTCAGTGTCTCTTAGCCGTGTTTATTTTTTATAGCAATTTTTAACAAACTTAAATGATTTTCTCTGAGAAATATCAATTTTCTCATTGAACGTTTCCTTCCTTGGAATCCAAATTCTCTCCGCATATTATGTATATGGCCTAAGGCGAGGGACACTTTCACTCTTTCATTAGATTTTCCTACGAGCCGTCGATTGAACCCAAGCTTCTTTAAAGATATCTCGCATATTCTTCTGATGAGTGTGACCCATGAAAGGTTCGATACCAGTGTAACATCTAAGTACGAGTATTTCACCTGTTCTAAAAGTTACTATCGAGTTAACGGTTTCAGGCTTAACTTTTTGGAATTCCTTCATGATGACGGTTAAAAATAAGGGAAACTTTACACTTCCACACACTTTTAATGTTCGACGACCATGTAGAACATTAAAAGTGTGTGGAAGTGTAAAGTTTCGCTTATTTTTTACCCTCAGTTACTATCTATTTTATAATTTACGTCCTGTTTTTTTCTGTTCGTTCGAAGTTTCATTGATTTCTGTTTTCCCACGCTTAACTCTAATCCTGATGGCGGCGAATTATAATTCATGATGGTGGTTTTAGTGGTGGCGGAACTGCCGGGCGGGTAGCGTGCCACCCGAGCCTCTCCCAAAGGCGACACCGTGCTCTCGGCAGCGGCTCATGGACTTCGATTACATATGTAATTGGGAGGATAATCGCCGGGGGCGGAAGCGCGTCGCGCCCAGCCCCCCCGCACGCCCTTCCCCATCCCCAAGCTCACCTCCTTCCGCCCACCGCGGGAGTGAAAGAAACACTTAGCCTCACGCCAAGTGAATTCGGGGACACTCGCTGCTGACCAGAAGGGAAGCGTTTCAATCCTCCGACGCGGTTTGACCTCGGAGGGAGTGGAATGGGCTGATGGAGGCGAGTGGGCGAGAAGGGCTCTGTTTTTTGGGAGATATTGGTTGGTGCGAAGGGGAGGATCTCAGATGCCTGAAAAGCTTTGCCCGCAGGACGGCGGATCCTGCGGTGGGCGTTGGAAGATGGGCACGGAGCTGGAGGAGACAGTTGACCGAAAGGGCTCACCGAACAAACGGTGATGTGGTTGGCGGGTTCATCTATTGCAATGTTGGTTATTCCATATTATCAAAACCTCTTGTTCATTATGTTCGAAGGAGCTGTTTATTTGTTCGCGTGTTTTTCATATTTATTCTTCATGGAGCAATTTATTGGTATCTTTCAATCTTTTTTGTTTTAAGAGGATCTTTCTGTGGATTAAAAATCTTTGGAAAATGTATTTTTGCTGAAATTTCGTCGGAAATAAAAGAATTGAGAGCGATTGATTTTTCCCACAAAATGTAAGGTTTGTTTAACGAAACATATTTTTCGAATTTTTAAGCCGAATCTACCCGGTTTCGCATTCCAGATTGATTCCCTTGACCCCATAGGTGAAATTTAACCCCGAATGACCCATTTCATGAATTAAACCCTCTTTCGTGCCTTGGAGACAAGACTAAGCTGATTTACATTTGTATTTCTTGAAGATATTCGATATTCTTGAGATATTGTGTAGACATTATGAAAAAAATGAGGAAAATATTGAAATGTTATTGATTTTCTCGTTTAGTCGATTTAATGTCCAAGTGTTTCCCCCTTGAGAACGTTTGGAATAACTCTGAAATAACTACCTCTTCTCAGCGGTCAATGCGAGCAGTTTTGCGATTGCTGTCACCCCAAGCCTCAAGGCCGTTGCGGTAGAAGAAGAGCACCCGCTATCTCACCCCCTCCTCTTGCTTTCTCCCTCTATCTTCCCTCTGGGGGTGATTTTACTTAATTAACGCTCCCTCCCTCGCTAACAGGATCTGTGAGAGGTCAAATGGCCACAAGAACAGCAGCTTCATCGGCGCAATGGTGCCTGCTGATCACACCTGATTTCCTTCTTTACCGAGACACTGCAGAGAAGGGGGTAGTCCCCCTAGACCGAAATCGCTTTCTACGGCGGACCCCTTGAGAGGAGGAGCAATGGAAGGGGGCATTCATTTTCTCTCCCTTTCGAAGGCTAGAGCAGAGCGAACGAGGTTGGGGGAGGGAGGGGGCGTCGTCGTTGTCATGTGTCTGACTCATGGTTTGGCCACCAGAATGGTGGAGTCTTGTGGGCGACGGGCTCTTGGGCGCGATCGGTCTCTCCGCGGGGATGAGACGGTCCCCACCGCTGCTTTCCGAGCGGGAGGTGGGGTGTAGTCGGACGAGGGAGAGTTTCGGTGAGCCGTGGGGAAGTACCGGGGCGTCCCCCGGGAGGGGGGAGGGCGGCGGCCTTCGAGTCGTGGGGTCCGCAGCGGCGAGGGGAGGAAGTGCACAGAAAGGCGGCAGCCCTTCGGTGGTGCGTATGGTCGTGAATGTCCACCGGCGGTGGTCTCCCGGTGCCATTACTCACTTCACCCTGTTGGCGATTGGGATTTATCTGGTCCATTCGTAAACCGTTTGTCTAGTTATTCCCTTGACCCGTGTCGTTTGGTTTGCCGCGTTCTGCTTGCATTTTTCCTCCATGCCTCTCTTTCCCCATTCCACGCTCTTCAATATCCTAATTCTAATCTCATTTGAAACTCCCTCCATTCCCACTCTCTCCTATTTTCCACCCCTTCGTTTCGCCTCGGGGATTTTTCACAGACTATCTGACCCCCCTTCAACCCCGGAGACTTGTGGGCATAACACGGACACGCGGCGGGTGAAGTGCCTGGTACGAG
Source organism: Hetaerina titia (assembly GCA_037158775.1). Lineage (NCBI taxonomy): Eukaryota > Metazoa > Arthropoda > Insecta > Odonata > Calopterygidae > Hetaerina > Hetaerina titia. The sequence continues at coordinate 109,343,847 of CM073771.1, read as the reverse complement.
AGTGGGGGTTAGCCGCGTGAGTGGCGATGGCGTCTGCGTAGCCGGGTCGTTGGGGGTTGACTGGAAGGGCCAAGGTCGGCCGATGGGAATGCGGAATAGGGTCGCGCCCCAGATGGGAGCAGATGTGAATGAAAGGGGCGATCACGGGAAGGGGAGGAGAAAGAGGATTTAGCTGCGACGGACTAGACAGGGGGTGCCTGGAAGGCAGTCAGCCCGGCGTCGATTTCGCGTGATTAGTGTGTTGGGGTGGAGGGAAGGTCATCGAGGGCTATTCAGAGGGGTCACTGTGCATCTGATATTACGGAGAGGGTTTGATGGACTTGGGTCGTCGGCGGTCACCATGAGGGGTCACCGTGCGTTCAATAGACGAGGATTAAAAACACTCGCCGACGTAAGGATTAGTGTGCGGGCAATGTTCTTCGCGACGAGGCGATGCGAGAGGCGCCGATCAACCTCGCTCATGAGTCCGCAAACCGTAAATCGCTTTTGGGGCGTTGAATTTGCAATCAAGAATTTGGCACAGCGAATATTTCGCTCAAATCAAAATGAAAAATTAAATCCCGGACAAGATGCACATAGTTTAATTCCCAATTTCACGCGTGGCAGGGTGAGGTGGTCTTGCATTATGCGTCCCACAAATTCAGCCTCTCCGAGAATCTAACCCGTGGGTTCATGGTTGTTGTCAGTGCGGCTAGCCGGCTAAGAGGAGGCGGAGGAGACTGGAAACCCCGCGTTCCCCCTTGGGTGGTCGTTCTGCCCCTCACTCCGCCACCCCTTCCCCATTAACCACCTCTTACCGCTCTCCGGGCGGGCACTCGCGGATTAGGTGACGTGTGTCTCTCCACCCCTCTTCGTGACGAGTTTTCGCGAGCGAAGAGGGAGAGAAGGGAGGGGGGCGTGAAGTGGGAGTGGATGGGGAACCATTGGCCGTCGAAGTGATCCTGCTGGAAGCGTGTTAGTGCCCGCTCGTGCCCCGTTATTCTTTTTTCCTTATAAAAAAATATTATTCATTTTATATTATAAAAAGGCGTGATGGGCGGGCAGTGTTCTAGGGAAGGGAGCAGGGGGGTGGTCGGGGAGAGAAGGAGCAAAAGGTAGCGGAGGTGGCGCCGAAGTAGGCCTAGGTCGAGGCGGAGGGCGCGCCGACAATCCCATGTTCTCACCTGAATGGTTTGATTTTTTCCGTCCCCCTTGCTTCTCTCTCTCTCTTGGGTGTTTGTGTGTTTCACGTGGGGGAGGCTGGCGAATACGTAAGGTTTGTGTTTTGTCCGGGGCTGCGGCGAGGAGGAGTCAGTCTTCGAAGAAACGACACCCGGACGGACTTGGATCGCCGTCGAGACCGCGGCGAGGCGCGTTGCGAAAGCGGAAAGTTTGGCGGGCGGGAGTGGGGACGTCGTCGACCCTGTGGGGTGCACGCATCGTACCCCCCGAGTGCCCACCTCCTCTACTTTTATGTGGGTGACCTGTCCGCCCCGCGAAGGGTGCCACCCGTTCGATGAACTCATAAATCCCCGTAGCAGAGACGTGCTTTGTTCATGCCCCGCCTTTTCACCAGTGGACGAAGGATACGATGATGATCTCCGAGGTAGATCTGGAAGACATCGCGGCCGGTCGGCGGCCCCAAGGAGGGGCCTCACCGAACCCGGCCTCGGTCGCCGCTCTCGACGCCCCCCGCAGGAAGTACAGCCACGACGGGTGGTGGACGGCCGTGGGGCGACAGTCCCTTTCCCGGAGGCCCCCCGGGCCCATCCCGGCCCTCCTCCGTCAGAGCGACCTCTGGGCCCGCGCCGTGGCGGCGGCCGCGGTCTCGGAGGCCCCGCCGTCGCGGTCCGCGGCGCTAAAGGCGCGGCTCAGGGCCATGATGGGCCCCTCGCCGCCCTGCATATGGGCCAGGACGAGCCCGTCGGAGACGTCACCGCGGGCAGAGAAAGAGGGCCCATCACTGAGGACAGTGTACGGCGGCTGCTTCGGCGTGGGCCACGGGGGTCTCAATAAACAGGCCGGAAGGGCGGTGGAGTGCTGCGCGGTGCCCCAAGGGACGAGGACTTTTTGGTCGAGTTCGGAGAGGGTGCACCGGCCCCCGGCGGGGGTCGCTCAGAGGAAGGCCCCTGGCGGGAAGGTGGACGCGGCCGCCGAGGGGAAGAGAAGCGGGCTCAAACCTGGACAGGTCAGGAGGGAGAGAGGCGGTGGGCCATCTTGGCTGGCGGTGGCAGTGATATTCACTGCCATTGCCACGGGCGTGCTAACCCATTGGCGTCGTCACTCAGCGGTTTTCCCGAATGCAGTTGAAATTAATGCTATGGTCGTTTCATTATCTTGTGGCGATGGATATACCTGATTGGTTTATAGTGATCCTCCCAAGATCTAATTTTCTCTGTTTCTTTCACTACGTATTTGCATCATGGTGCAAAATGGCGTCGCGCACCTCGCGGGGGTGGGGTCGAGTTTTCCCCACAATGGGGACGGGTTCTTTCTCTGCTGACAGCTGAGTACGGTGGGGACGCCCGACTGAAGCTGGCCAAGCACGGATGAAGTAAATCACCACCGATCTCCCTTCCCATTGTAGACTTTTAGAAACGTGTTTATTTAGGGTTAACGTGCGAGTCGTAGGGGGTATGAAGGCAATAGGAGGTGCGTCTCATTGACGAATATTTTGAAGAATACTTAAGTGTTGTCCGTTGATCAACTTCATTTAGCTCAATGGGCGAATTAATTGATAACAAGCGTGCGATGTGTCTCTCGCTCGCAGTTAGGTGAGATAGTAACCCGTTGGCTATTGATGAAATCTTTCAACGAAGCGATTCCTTGAATTACAACTGATTTCACTCCCTACGTCGCTGATTTTAAGTCACACAGCGCCGCCCATGTGAACTCATTTTTGGGCACATTGTATTTTTAAACATTAACAATGTTAATCCATTAATGTTTTATTTTTTTCTGAATGTAGGTGTGCCAATCGCGATTTTCGAGAAACTTATGGCATTTAAAATAATATTATTATGTTCTTATTATTGAAGGTAGTCTGCAGTGTTATGTTAAAGGCAGTCACAACTCACAACGCTACACTCTCGGGGTCATAATGTACATGAAGCATTTTAGCACCCATTTCCTGTGCCCACGTACCCATATGATCTTCGATAATCTTTTATCGTATTCAAGTAAAATTAACTTATCGTGCTACTAATTCTTTCTTTTGAAATTAAGTGTTAGCTCCAGTTTTTATTGTATCATTCTTCCTAGTCATGGGTTGTTTATCCATCACGAATGCTTTGGTGATCTCCGTCCCATGTGTGACAGCCTTTCACAGAATTTGTCGTGGGGTTTCATGCCGGATGTTTGTCATTCTTCTGAGGCTCTCTCTTTCAGTTTCGTACATATTCGTATGCGCACGTTACTTCATTTGCTAAACAAATTGTCTTGAGATAAAGACTTGAAGTTTCCATTCCCGGTGAGGATTTCTCTGCGCCGTTCCGGTGTTTTTAAGATTCATTCTGTACTTTTCCTCAGTGCTGGGGAGCACATGGCAGGTGTGTCGACCTTTATCCCCTATGCCCCTATTTGCATACCATTTTTCTAAGATTATTTCCCTTGTTATCTTCTTCGGCACCTTAGTGTCCGTATTATCAATCGTGAAGTGTACTTAAAAGTATGATGTGCTCCTATTTTTCCTGAAGACGGAGGTTGCTGCTCATTGCACGATTTAATGTTAAATCTCACTACACGAATCATAGATGTGTATTCTTAAGTGATTGGTGGAAGGCAATATCTCTGTGCTTTCCGTAATCTTCTCTGTTGATTCTAACTTTTTGGATGTTGTGATCTCTATTTCCCCAACATTCGTAATGGCAAGCAGCACTTCTACATAAATTATCGTCTCACCTTTAATGCGACAATTATTTTTGCAATACTTACTTTTTAAGAATATGAAAAATATTGTGGACATTTGTATACATATTTTTTTGATATTGACCTCGTACTTTTTCTTTACGTGTCCAGAGTTCTAGGGCATGCATTCAGTCGGAAGAATTTTATTTCAGCTATTTTCCAGATTTATCGCTTATTGTCAGGGCAGTTTCATCTGCATTTGCTATCATTTTACGAAACTTAAAAACCTGAATGCAGTAGAAGAGCTAATTCATGGTCACTTTCCAAAATAGTGGTCCAAGCATTGTAAACCTGTGTAGCGATTTAAGTTAAATGTTTCGTTGTTGTTTTCATCGCTGTTCTTTTAATTGTATCTAATTCTTCAAATTAGCTCCTATTTCCATGAAAATGGCTGCAGCGTATTTCCTAGGTTCAATCTTGGCATTGTTGCCGCCATGTTGGGTTTCTCTGACAGCGATGCTTCTCTTTTTTAATCAATGGTGGTTTTTATGATGAAGTTTTTCCCTGGCATGTTCGTGTAATGCAATTTTAGTTGTTCGTTTCCAGAAATTTGCCAAAAGCTGGAAGCAGGGTGGCAGTCTGAACGATTTAGGAAGAGCGGGGGATTTACTGGGTTATTCTATAGGTTATTAATTTGGTTTCTTTAGGATGGTAGTGATCCTGTTTTCCAGAGTTTTAGGAAGAATTCCAGTGGTAGGAAATCTTCAGAGATCCTTGAAGGGATGTTTCATTATTGGTGTTTGCATTATTTTTCCGTAAATCTTTAGATTTATAAATTCTTGCCGCCTTTCTTGGTTATACGAGAATCGTATTTGTTCAATTGCTAATACGGTGGCCATTTGGGATATTTTGCAGTCCTCTCCGTTCACCGGATCGTTTGGCATCTGCTCTAGTTGAAATGGAGTTTTGTTAGTAGTGCAAACACTTGGGTGTCAAGAGAGTCTACCAATCGCTCCGACGTTTCACCAAGGAGGAGAAATGTTGAGGAAATATAAAATAATATTTGGCACATATATACATGATTAAATATGACGCGACGAAAGTCGGATTAAACGGGCTAAGAGCATAAGTATTTTGATTCAATCATATTATTTCATACTCTTATAATATTTTAGGGTTTTTTCTATATTTCTGACTGGAATTACACTAGTTATCCAAGTAACCGGTAAAATTCCAGTCAGTTTACTCATATTACGAGGCATATTCGAAGAGTAAGGGCTGTTTGGTCATAAAAAAATTTAATCTCTAGAAAAAGTTTTAATTGGCGGTTTTAATTTTATACATACCTTCTTCCCTTTTTTTTTATAGTCGTCGTTCACTTTTAAATACTTTTTATAATGCTGCACCAGCTTGTTTAATCCCTCGGCAGAGAAGTTCTTCCGCCTTTGGGAATTGAACCGGTTGACATTGGCGGTCCCAAGTTCCTCTGTCGTCTTTAAACTCTTGCCACCAAGCCCTTGTTTCAAGTGCAAGAAGAGAAAATAGTCGCTAGGTTCGCCTTGTCGATAGCCGCCCCAAGAACGCTCGTCTACTCAACATTCTTCGCTCTTTGTTTTGGTCAGTAAGCATTTTCAGCACTCATTTGCTCAAAATTTGTGATATTCGAGATTTTCCGTAAAAATCTTGTAAATAAAGGTGCGTCTAAAAATAGAAAATTTATCAGTCAGAAGCACTAATTCTTAATCAATTAAGGCCACAGTTCTTAGTTCACTCATTAAAACATACATATATCACCGGGCCCACCACTCCTCTCTTCACAATGCTCACTTGTGCGGCCATTTTTTTAAGTCTCGGCACCATTGTATAAACCTTTCCGTCACTCATTGTTGTAAGTCCTTCCATTAGCTGGGCACCACTCCCCGATTAATTTGGGCCGCTGATGATCCTTTTGCACACACAAATATAATGACATCACGCACTTCGCAACTGGCGGGAGCAACGATTTTCGCGGATATCGTTGTCTGTATTCACCGGCAGAAAAACGACCACTGAATCAAAGCAAAACACTTAAGAGGCTTCGAAAACAATCAAACAATGGCGATTTTCAATTTTCTGATGCTCCGATATTTATGAGAAAACGGCCCTAACTTTTCGAATATACCTCGTATTAACATAAATCGTGTTAATACAATTAACATAAATCGTATTAACATAAACTTTAATAGCCTAATTTTTGCTCAAGAGTGTTTAACATGAACATTGGCACTCGGTATACTCCTTCCGGTTGAATCTTCTGTTTTGATTAGCAAAATACTTGAGTTACGTAAATGGATCAAATAAATTATCATTAATGTTTGATTACTGGTGAATATACAGGTGCTGCAGCTTACTCCCGTCTTGGATAACGATTTGATTAGGCTTCTATTCGCCTGAGTCAGATCAATTTTTGCTTCGCCATTATGTGGGAGAAAAGTTTCAGAGTTTCTATGTTCATTAACCAAGATCTAGTTTGGAGATATTATGAGATCTTAAAAGAGTTTCTGGCGTAACTTGGTGGAAAATCTTCATATTGACGTTTTTATAAATCAAACCACTTTGCTTTTCCACATAAACTTTTTATTATCACGACCCAGGTTTCGTTATGGCATAACATCATTATTCTCGTCCTCTGTTTTCCGCATAGTGGCTAAACCAGATTTTATTTTTTTTGCTTTTAAATCAATACGTGTTTTATATTTTTCTCGCGAACCTCCTGGTTACATAGCTAAGTTTACAGTATTCATAAATTCCGTCACATTTTGGCTGGGTAGTACTTTAAGGACTATGTTTCAGGACTTCATGTCCAACATTTCTATTTACTCACTTTTCGACTTGAAATCAGGTTTTTTTTATTTTAGAGGTGTCAATATGCAATTTTTCTTTTGATTAAGATATATATTGTTGCTTTGGTCGTAACATGATCGATTAGTTCAATACCTTATCTTTATGGCAATCCCTAGAGAATTTATGTCAAAAAAACGACTTTCATCCCAAAGTTTTGTGAGCTCTGAGTGATGGGGGTTTTAAGAATGTGTTTCCTTCCGCCTCGGCTTCAGCGGGAGCTATTGGGGGAGGCGACTGGTAGCTGAGGTGCTGCTTTACTGAGGTGAGCTGCTTTAGGCGTAAGTGTTATTGGCCATCGACACGAACGTGTCAAAGTATGTACAAACGTGTATGTCAGTACAAACGTGTCATTATATGTGGAATTCTTGTCGCAGAATTTTTTACTAGTTGCCGTTGCCATGAATGTTTATCTCTGATATAAACGCTAAGTAACCTAATGAGTGTTTTTAGATTCTTAGAATCACCTAAATTTAGATAACTGTGCCGTTGGTATAGCGAAATTATGCAACTTACGAAGAAACGTGTATCCAGCATGAATCACTTAATCGCGAAGAATTCTCTTGAAATACTGCAGTGTCAGTGCTCGCGTGAATCTCGTATGTTCGTGGATGGGAGCTTCATTCTTAGAATTCCATTTTTCGCTGTGCAAATCGGATTTCAGGTGCGTCTTTCAAATCGCTTGATTTACACTGCCGTCTTGAAGGAGGACAAAGCCGCTTTCATGCATTGGATGTTGTTATGGAGTTAGCATTTTTTTATTTTACTCCCGCGCAAGACGATTTTCCACTGTTTACTATTGTATGTTTAATTTTTTTCTCGTGACCCTACGTGCTCTTGCTAGAATGTTTGATTTCATATTCCAATTTGTATTCTTTACTTGTTTTCCGCGCGGTACGTCCCGAGGGCGTCTCAGATGTTTCTAATTCAATGCCCGACATCCTATCGGTTATTAGAACGTTAGCCGTCTCGATATTCTTCTTTTTTTGCACTCATCCAGATACAGTAGGCGATGTGATTTTCTCATAAAACGGGGAAGCCAGTCCGAAATTGAAGTTTTACAAGGAATTATAAACTAAATATAGGGTAATTTATATTAATATGACGATCATCGCAGTGTGGTGTTTCGTTTGTAATTGCCGTTACATCCTTTCTTTGAAATTGAAAATAAACTATGAAAAGGGTATTTTTGAGTTTATAATGTACGGCATAATACGTTCAAGTTAGTTTGAAGAATATTAATAACTTGAGTCGGCAGAGCTGGATTTTTTTAATGTTTCGCTCCTTTTTTTGGGATCTAAGCTATTAATTACTAAGGTTAAGCAATATTTCCCTAGATTGTTGCTGTATGTATTTGAATCGAATTTGTAAAACTGCATATTCCAAATTCATTGCAATTGTATCTTATGGAATTAGTTAACTACGAGTATCCTCATCCCGTAATGTTTTATATTCAATTTGGATTGGATATATTTTTTCGAACTTGTTAAGCGTGCGTGACATTAATGAAGTCGTTTCATATATTAATTGAACAATATCACGTTCCTCGTTTCGTTTCAATACAGTTTCCAGCATAAACATCTCTCCTATAGGATTTGAAGCGTTTTTTTCATATTTACTTCAATGATAATGCTAGTTGTCCAATGTCTAATAATATTATTTTCTTAAATAATGTGCGAAATGGTATGTTTTGAACATTTTCATCACAGGATTCAGTACTATATTAGTCTACATGGTCTCAAAATCAAAAGTTTTAGGGTACTTGTGACACAAGAATTCACTGTGGAGTGACTTCACTGATATTCTCTAGGTGAATGCCTTCAAAATGCATCGACTTAGTGAAAATAATGATTGTTTATAAATTTCGAGATTTGTAACGTAATCATTTGATCTATCTTGTTTCAAATTTCATTCTCCTTCAAAGAGCAAGTTTCCCAAGAAATTGAACCGATATAAATATCCACGGAGTTGAAAAAGCCGATATATTGACGATTCACCCGGATATTTTTAAATGAATAAATGAATGAATTATCTTAAATTATATCATAATTCCTTCACGTGAGGTAACATTGGATTTCAAACGACCTGCTATGTACTCTTATGAGCCGTACATTTATTCTGAAAGAATGCACATTATACTCGTAGTAATTTAACGTTCAGCGTTCGCCTAGGGTACGCTGAACGTTACACATAAAAACCTCTCATTTTGTTCGACGTCTCCCTTGATTTTCCAATTTATTGATTCAGTCATCATTATTGCATGACAGTCTTTCCTTTGACACAGATTTGCACCCGCTCAGTGCTTGCCGGATCACGGAAGCCAAAATCTGTGCTTTACTTGTGATTGCAAGTTCGCGTGAGTCCCAATGTGCCTTGCAACTTTATGTTATTAGCAGAGTTTTCCCTGATTTCCGACGTTGATTTTGACAATTAAAAAAAGTTTCCCCATTAGAATTATGGGATTTAGTTGCGAATGATTATATGAGGCAATCTGATGTGTTTTCACATTGGAGGAAGTTCCCATTCTCAGACATTATCATTATTGTAGACGCTGTTGTTTTAAAGAATGGAAAGTGAACAATACCCCAAGGGTCACTGATGGATTAATTTTGAAAAGGGTACTTGGTTTGATTGATGGAGTGTAAGGATGAATGAAATAAACCAAAATCCTCATTAGTATGTTCTTCAGGAAAAGGGATCGAAGTTTCAACACTGTTTATCGTCCTATTGACTGGTTGGGTAGAGTAATGAAGTGTTTCAATCTTCTTTCCCACACTGTGCCTTTGCAAGGATAGAATCACTGCTGAACTCATCCCTGGAATCTTATTTGCGTTATTTTCGTGGAAAGATACATCCCCAACGTTAAATCGGGCGAGTGCCTGCCACATTTTTCACCTCTCAAAAGTCAGTATAATCGCCAAGTTCTCTAGCCTGCAAGCCTTTTCGTTCATTTATTTGTCAAGTGGATATTTACATTGGTGTTCAATTTATAGCCCTTTTTATTAGATTTTTACTTTTTATAAAAGTGTCATTTGATGCTACATGTTCGCAGATAATATTTGATTTCTATAAAAAACGCATATTCCCGATAGTATTTTCTCTATTTGGGATTTATGATAGATTTTTATTCCTAAGCGGGAGCGTTGGCTATGATATCGACATTGTGAATCGCTTTTTCCGCCATTTCATCTGCCTCTGCATCAGTCATCCATCTTAAAAATATAGAAACCCTAAAAAAAGGAATTTAAAAAATAAATTGATTTTATTGGCTAGTGTATTATTATTGGCAAGTTCACATTTTGAAATTGTTTTGAGTGCGAGATGTATTTTTTAACGTTGCGATCGCAAAATTAGCACGAGAAAAAGAATTTCTTAGTCTGCCAATTTCTCATCAATTATCCTTGATATCTTCCTCTCAAATATCCTTATATTAATATTATCGGTCACCAATATGATGTGGGGTTAGAATGTTTCCCTCTCTGTCAGCGTTTAACTCATACAATAATCCAGTCCTGCATCTAAGATATGGTTTGTATAAAATATATTGGGAAAATTGTCGCAAAAATGGTTTCATTTTATAAATCGCCACAATGGCTCAAAATTCTTCAAAGTACATCCCTTGAGCGTCGACAGACTTCTGCCAGCTACTTTTCTAAGACTCAAAGACACATTCCGGAAGGTTCTTACGGGCCCTCGTGCATGCTTTTTTGACGACACTTATGTTCCCATTGTGGTGTCCTTTGAGGATTTCACCTCTGGGAATAGGAAAGAGTCTCCTGGTTCCAAGTCGGGATTGTATTATCATCAGGGGATTGGGGAATCGTCGCGATGCCGTTACATAAGGTCTTCGCAAGCAGCCACTCGAATATGTTCTTGGTCATCCGTCAAGACCTTCGAGACGAGTTAAGCGCAGATCTATCGTATCGCCAAATTTTCAGTGGTGATGGTGTGCACTGTCATGTTATCAATGCCAATACGATCTACGGTCGTGCGCACACTTAATCGACGGTCTGAATTTAGCACTTCACGCACACGTCAGGAAAAAGTTGTTACCGATGCTTTTTATGCAAACCTAGTGTATGGTTCATTGTCATTGCAGTGATTTGCTTCTAAAACTATAATTTACAATAATAGCGTAGCTGTTCAGTTTGTTCATAATGGCTTTTCAGGAAACAGACATCTTTTTTTTTAATATTGTGTAATTCCAAAATAAAGTCCGGCGCAGGGTCCAAAATTCTCTTATCATAGAAAGATTTATATTATTTATACTACCTATGCATGGTTACAGTAATAGTTGGTCTTTTATGAACTAGGCAAGGCTTCTAATGTTAACGATCCCCCTCCGATTGGTGGACCGTCCATTCCGACTGCAATGCCCACAAATGATATCCAACTGTTTGTGGAGTATTATGAACATTCTGAACCCAATTAGTGTTTATAAATATAGTGTGACTAATGTTAATGGCCTCTGATTACATAAGCAATACATGTGACAGCAATATGTTATATATATTCCAATGCATGCATATTCTGGAATATATATATATATATATATATATATATATATATATATATATATATAATATATTCCAATCCATATATATGCATTGGAATATATATAATATATATAGCTGTCACATGTATTACTTATGTAATCAGAGGCCATATTTTAAACAAGTTGATGGTTTCCTAATGAAATGTTTTCTTTTTCAGGTACGTTCACCCCTGTATCATTTTCATGACTTGGCCCTGTGCTTGTAGTAGTCTGGTAAGTGTTTATCTCTTTGAGCGAATCAAATCTGTAAAAAGTGATACGCACCACATCCGCACGTGCATCTATTTATTTGTTACAGTGCACAGCAACTGTTGCGACAGTTTAAACCGTAATAAATAGGTGATTTGCGCCATTATTCTAGTTGCCTGCCAGGATGGTGAAGAATAATTCAAAACCACCAAATTAGGTCGCTTCGCGAATCAATTTCACGTACGTTACTATCATACTTTTAAAAACTCAAAAAGAGTTGGACTCTATGGCTACTTTGATTTAAATGGAAAACATTTGCATTTTCTACCGAAAATAGACTTTGCTGGCTTATTGAGGACACTCTTTGGACGTCCCTCGTGAACTTCTTGGATGAATCTCTTTGTAAATCTAAAGGATGTTATTACCATTCTTTTGCGCTATGAAGAGTCTTCTTTGTCTCTTCCAGGGAAGAAAAAATATTCCACCAAGCACTCAAGGACAAGATCTTAATCGAAGTTCTCTCGGTAATAAAAGAAAACAAAGTTCCCTCCCATCCATAAAAATGGCCTTTTATTAACTTTAAAAGAAGATATCTCTAGAATTGTTGCACATTCATTTTCTTGATTGGCGGTTGTATATATCGGATTCATTAAGGGGTAGTAAAACAATTCATTCTAGGGGCTTTGATTGAGAGGAGTGCAGCGGCTGCCCTCTTCATTTGATGCCCTCTCGCGCAAGAGTTCATATCTCATCCCTGCAGATGATATTCGTTTCGCGATGCGTTAAAAACCGATCGTTTGTGTCAGGAAGAGGTGTCCTGTCATTCAAAATCCGTGGAACTGTTTTCAATCGTGTTCTGCTCACCGTGGATTGTCAACCGTCTTGGGCTCACTCGACAGTGGTTTCCGTTAAATATTATAAAATCTAATTTATTTTTAATGAAGTCTTCAGAATATGACGTAATGCATTCGACCATATTTGTCGTTCAGTTACAAACATTTTTATCTATATGAATAATACTAGGAAAGAGTAGACATTTTTGTGAGACGTTCGCTAATAAATTTAATGATAAGAATATATTATCATTGACGTTGGAGTCAGAAGTCGTGGTAGGGGGTATGGCTATTGGACATTTAGGTTTTTTATGCGAAAGAGTTCAATTTATTTTCTAGGCAATTATTATGACTAGTATTATACCGATTAACATTGGTTAGGAATGAACACAGACTCTAGAACTGTGCATTTACTTCCCTTTCCTAAAAAACAGTCTAAAATCCAACATTACAGTAACTCGTTCTTTAATAGCGTATACTTCCTTCCTCCCTTCATCCCGTCCAACATCCCAATCCTATTTCTACCCCTTCGTCACTGCCCTAACATTCTCCCCATCACATCCCATTATCCAAATTCTATGCATCCATTTTTCCTACCTCCTTTTGATTTCCTCACAATCTCCTCACTTTCTCCGCCTTCTCGTTTGATTTCCTTTCCATTTTTCTTTTCACTCACATTTCAATTACCTCCAATCTGCGCCCATAATCTTGCCACATTTCCGCACCGTACGTAACTACGCACCATATACAAGTTTTAACGAGCCTTTTCGTAACATCCGTACTCGACGTCCTTGTCAACCATTCCTCCTTGTGAAAGCTTCTTTACCTAACCCAATTCTTCCCCTCAGGTCCCCACTAATATAGCCATTATCGTCCCGAACACGTCCAATATACGTAGTCTGTCCCTCATGCTGTAGTTTCTGCCCCCTAATCTTAATGCTAAGCTTAACCTCTCTCTTTCTAGAAAACCTCATTGCCTCTTATGCATTTACATTTATTCCTATTCCATATCAAACGCACTGAATATCCAATGCACTCATCAATGCTTGTAACCCCTGGGCTGACGGACAAACTAAATTTATTCATTTTAAAAGTTGTGCATAGAATTTTATTCCTATCTCAATTCTTTTTCAATGCCTCTTCAAATCCTACCTTACCCGGTAGATTACTTATGATAGTATAGACTATATATGATATATACAGACTTTATCCTTAATCAGTGGATTAGGGGGAAGTTATTCTGTTTCTTCTTGCTCCCTCTCAGGATCGTTTTTTGTTTCTTAATCCAGAACGTGTGTATGCTGTAACATCTACATTTTTGCCCTATCTTGAATTAGTGCGTAACTTTAAAAAACAGTGTTTTGATCCTTGTGGCACCAATTTAATCGATGTGGATGTAAAAAGTTGTTCATGTTCATGGCCCACCAGCGCGCGGGGTAAGAACGGCGCGAAACAGACCGGACAATCACACTCCAACCTCCCGGAGAGTGGGGCGGGGTGAAGGAGAGCCCTGACCTCCACCCTACTCCCTCCATCGATCTTCCATCGCCCCCCCCCGGGGTTTGCGAACGTACGGTGGATTCCTCGCACGTATGAGTCGTGTTCCCTTCCCACGCCCTCCTCCCCATCCACATTAGGGGCGTCCTTCCCTCTATTGCGGGTAGGAGGAACCGATGATGTCTCGCCCCTTTCGCACGCCACCCAACTCCCCCTGCCTGAACCCTGACCTCTCATCTGCTCGTGCGGATCTCTCTGGAACCTCGCCCTTCCCCCCGGCAACCTACTCCCCAAAGACTCTCTCTCTCTCCCCCGCCCTCCCAAACCCCCCGATCACCCTTCCTTCGTTTTTCATCTTTCGTGCCGTCGATAAAAATCCCCCTGGAAGCTCGGACTTGTTGATGCTCAGCGAGGTCAAATGCGCGTCCCGTCCATGTCATCCCGACCCCTCACCCCTTGCTCGTTCGATGCTTCCGACTGCGAACGGTGGTCGTTTGTCGCGTTTTCAAGAGCCTCGGAAGCAAGTGGTGGTCGGCCCAATCCTTGTCAAGTGTGTGTGTGTCTGTGGGTGGGTGGTTGCTCTTCGCTACGACTTGAAAGTGACTGCTTCTGTCCGACCGACCCAATGGGAAGTGATTCTGCCGAGGAGGTATGAAATCGAAGGGTCATTCCGTCGACTGTACTTTTCCGCGTATGCCGTTGGAATTCACGATGAAATTTCATTGATGTCGCAGTGTAGTGGATACGATACACTCGAATTAATTTGATCATGAGAGGTATTTTTGAGATGTACGTATAAAGGTATAATATAGATAGTCTTAGGAATTAGAAAGTACAGGAATTAGAAGGTACAGACCTGTGAATTTCCCATGGGTTTCGTAATCTCACGTGTAATCGCGGTAACACTTTTATTCATTGTACTGATTTCTAATTAAAATTTTCTATTTTTAATTTTGATCTAGTCATCAAGAATCACTTTTAGAAACCATTACTTTTGTAACTTTTTCTCGTTGTATTTTCCTGAAAAATCGATATTCCTAAAATTCATAGAATTTTCAATTTATTGATCGCCTTAAAAATGGTAGCGAAACCGTAACATGATCGGGAGCCTTTTTTGCTGAAGATACAAGAACGGGCGTTATTTATCTTAGCTTTTACTCCTGTAAGATTTACGCAATTTTCGAGGATATTACAATGTACTTTTGCGTAGAGCAGCTAATGAGCTTAACTAAAAATTTTATACAGCGTGTCTTTTACAGTTCCTGTTGTTTTATCTTCAAAACAGACCAGGAAATGTGTTAGAAACAAAAAGATGAAATGGGTGAACTCTTCTTGATCTAGCATCGTGTTCTAATATTATTTATAAACTTAAAACTTCACTCTATGTGATATATTTTATATATGACGTCCCAACATCTTTGAAGAATATTTTAATTCTGGATTTTTTGAATAAATAGGTGGTTAATGTACATACATTTTATAAACGGGCGCATAGATTCACTTTTGTACGAAATATCTGTCCGTATTTTCGTGAACAGTTACAAACGATTAATTACTTACACTGATTGAATGGAACTCTTTAGTATATATGCATAATTGATGGCATTAGTTTTAGGTGTATTAAGAAATATAAAGTGGATTGATAGCTCTTGATTTAGTTTTTAGGCAGTCAGCAATGTTTCCTTTAATCTGATTTAATTATGAATAGCGGTCTCATTCCTCAAAAATGCGTTCGCCTCATATTGAAAACGTCTCGCGATCACGTTTCCAGTTAAGCTAAAAAAATTTGTGAGATTTTCCCGGCCTCTAATTAGCCCTTAGTTAAAGGTCTAATGCTTGGTTGTTGAAATCATTAAATGGAATATATTGATATGTTATAACTTATTTTCAATTTTAAGATTATATTATTAAGGAAGTCTCTGGAGATATGGCGGGGAAAAAGAGAAAGTTACAAGTTTTACAATAATGGTACATAAAAAAGCAATCTGAATGAAGCAATAATATGCTCCGATTAAAATTTATTATTGGTAGAGGTATCACAATTTGTTAATAATATTCCCTATCGTTATTCCTTTCTTTAACTGGGCTGATTTCTATTTAGTCTTCTACGAGGGAACGTTACGGATCCAAGTCCAGGTGGTGTATTTGTTGCGCTGCTTTTGTGGCATTGTTTTCGCGTCTTCTACTGGCAATTAACATGCATGCGGGCAAAGTCTCCATGGGCTGCGTTCTGTGTGTTGGTTGAACACTATTCTTTTGCCTTATATCCCGATTTCCAGCAAATGAGTATTGTTCCAGGGTGACAAACTGGAATTGTACGTGCAAAGTGCGTGCGTGGTGTTTATCTAACCACACCTTATGCTCACGAGAATGTATCCGATATATTCATCCAAATTTCTTTACTTTTTTGTACTTCACTCAGGTTCTGAAAAATGGTTATTTTTTTATGTTGTGAAATTTAGTATGGTGTTTTGGCCCTGGTATCTGCAGGTAAACCTTAATGTTCTGCTGCTTCTTGCAATATTTTTGCTTAACGGTTTGCCTCATTTCCCCGCGATCTTTTTAACCGATTGCCCGCTGAAACTTCGATTCCCAGGAATTTGTGGAATTATAGGGAGGCTGTTGATGTCAGCGGTCGGGAAGCCTCCTCGAATAATGTGGCCTGTTGCTGATAAGCGTCGTTATTTCGATAAAATCTCCCGTATGGAAAATTCTGCGGCGTGTAAGTGCTCGGTTGTAAATAGCTGCGGATTTCCAATAGGCGATAACGAGGGAGAAGTTTTGTTTTTCGCCGAAATTGCACGGACGAAAAAGAGTGCCCTCCGCATGAAACGACGGCAGAAGCAGTAAATAATCGTTGGGGGAGGGATGAGGCGGACCATTCCCCTCCATCCACTATCGACTCCTTTCTGCGACTGCGCCGCCCTTCTTCATGCTCTTTGGTTCTCAGCTGGAGATCAGTGTGCTCATTCTAACTGATTGACTTTTCCACCTTATTAAGACCGATATTCGTGTATCCGGCTGGATTAGTTCGGCAGATAGCGTGCCTGCTTACGATCACAAAGGTCACGGTCTCGGATCCCGTCTGTGGTCGTTGAAATGTGGCGGTTATTTGCAAAATTAATAGTGAGCGACGGCTCGTGGTGATCCTAAGAACACTACGGGCCACCTGCGATGGCGATGAAAACGGATCGAGCTCTGTTCTTCCAGTTAGGATTCATTTGAGAGGAGTGGTCATTCGGAAAGGGTGACTTTCTCGTTTGAAGGCGTCTTAAATGCGCTGTCGTGGTTATCGGAGGGTTCTTCGGCGGGCAAAAATATCTCTCTCGAGGCGAGTAAATTTTGACTTGAATTCAGAACCAGATTTACTATGCGTACATAGGCTCATCCACGAAGGTACATTTTCGTCATTCGTCATGGATCTTACTCCTTTGTCTCCGGGAAACTTAAAAGCTGACTGCTCCACCTGCCCTGTTTTATGTCCTCAAATATTAATTCTTTTCAACAACCCGATAACCGGGTCTTCTTTGCATTTATTTTAATTCAAATCATTGCGATAGGTACGTAACGCACAATACGATAGGCTGTGCACTGATTTGTGATTTAGATTTGTGGTTTACCTTCTCCGATTAAAGATTGATCATTTGAAAATACAGTTGATCTTATAAATTCCTCTTCGACTTTCAATCTTATCTCCATTTCCATCCATATCTGTATTACTATTTCTTCTTCGTATATATTGAAACGCACGGGTGGTAATGGACATCCCTATCTTACCCCTCCTCCTAACACTGCCCATCCCGGTTCTCTATTCGCCACTCGTACCTATGTAGTGTGAGAGATGTACAGGTTGCGGATAAGTCTCCTATCCTTCCAATCTACATCTATTTTCATGAATACATTCATTAAGTCTAACAATTTTAACGACACAGACAAATACATTCTGAGTGTGTTTTATGTTCCTCTCTACTATTAACCTCATTTAACTAATTACTTTTCCTTCTCTCTATCCTCTTGTTGATAATTCTACAGGTAAGAGCCTGTAGGAACCTGCAATGTTGCGGCATCTCCCGCAGTTTCTTGAAATTTGTGAAAACTACTTTACTAGTTGCGTGCGAAATCACACTTATTGTTCTGTAGTCCTTGTATACTGTATGGCTCGCTTTCCCCTTTTCGGAATGGGAATTATAACTGGTCTGACGAAGCCAAATTCCTTTTTCATAAATGCTGCGGATTAGCCTATAAAAACTCTTCCTCCCACGTGCTCCTAAACCCAAGTGTTGATAGTGCGCGCGGATTTTCCATTATTACTTCTGGATTGATCTTTTTCCGTAACATTTCAGTACGACGCACCTATTTACTGCTCCTATATATTCTCTACATCTTCATAGTGCGTCTTCTACCACATTTCTTTCGTTATATTGGTTTCCCTTCGCGTTTAAATATTTATATCTTTGTACTTACGCTTAATCCTATGCTTAAATTCCTCCACTTCTTTCGCTATTCCGTCTTACTAATAACCTTTTTGATAACCCGTGGTTTCATATCTACTCCCTGTGTATTTTTTATTGGTTCATTACGACTTTCGATATCCGTTTTTGATATGTTCTGGGGACCTTCTTTTATTACACCCTTCTCTCTTTCCTCGCTCATAAAATTCTCTGCAGCATGCTGAAACTCCTTTCTAATTGTCTCAATAATTACTTCTAAATCTATTTCTTCAACCGTTTTCCCTCTTTTATTCTGTTGAATCTGTTTTTACACCACATTATTGCCACATATATCATGATTTGACTCGGCATATGTTCCTGTAAAACTCTTTGAATTAATGATGATGTTCCTAAATATGTACCTCACCTTGCCATGGTGTTAATGATATCATTCCGAATACCCTTGACATTTTATGTGTATGCCTGTATCTATTCGGGTTTTAAACAAAGTGTTTTTTATGATTTAGAAAATTTCTCTCACGGAGCTTTACTTCTTTCTCGTCACGGTTATTCCTTTACCCTAAATGCTCTTGTCCCCTATCTCACACCCATTTTTCCTTGACTCTCCCACTGGCATTCCATCCCTCATCACTATATGAATGTTTCCGTTGATGGTATACTTGTCTCTTTGTTCCGCTCTGTATTTACTTCTTTCGATGTACTTTAATTACATATTGTCGACATTATGTATTTAAAATAAATGTCGTGAAATATATTGCTGAAAAGTATTAGCGGACATTAAACAGGCGATTGATAAAAAAAATTGAAAATTCTTGTTTCAAATTTCCATTACGCTGGGTTTTAAAATTCAATATTTTTTTCTCATTAAGCAGTGAAACACAAAGCGTGTGGAGTTCATCATTTTTTCTTCCTCCATTATCTTAAATTAGGTTGGTGGCGTATTTTTTAATTTCACACATGAAACTAACACCATTGTTTTCCAGATATTTTAGCGCCTTGGGCAAGTGGTATTACGGGAATAAATAAATACTCTGTAGTAGAAGCATGAACGCACTGTGTTCCTACAGGAACAGGGAAACATAAATATCATTGCTTCTTTCTTTCAAGTTATATTCCGTCGCCAAGGAGGATTGTGTGCATTCATCTTTGCCCCCTCGCAACGAGTGGAGGAAGGGGAAGATGAATGCACTCCCATCATCCCCTCTGCCCTCGCCCCATTGATCTCCTCCGGGCGGACACCGACATTCGTTCACCCACCGACGTCCAGGACGGAATATATAAACAGTATGTCTCCTTGGAATCCTTCGTGGGCCTTCGATTTCACCGAAGGCGTCACTGCAGTTTCTCGCTGTCTTTCCATCTACCCTCCGCGCCCCTCTTCCTCCTGTCTATTACGCAAATTTAAAAAGGAATCCCTTCCCCTCTTCATACTCGCAGGTCTCTGAAAACTCTCGTCTTGCATCGACGGGCGTGATTTTGTGCATTCTTTCTCCTCCCGCCCCTCCCTCTCCCGCACACTCCTCATCTTCTTACCTTACATCTTCGCTATTTTCCTCCCCGGGACATGTATATGTATGTACTGGTGCATATTTTTCTTTCGTAATTAAAAAAAAAGTTACCCCCATCTGGCGCGTGATCGATTGACCTGGTTTGAGCGTCGAGTCTCTTCGAATGATGTCCTCATCTGATTCTTCTCTTCCCCTCCTCTAGTGCACCTCCGTGTCATCCTGTCCCCGATTTCCTCCTCACTTCCCCACCCTCCCCTCTTCCTCCCCCTTTGACTTCCTATCCATCCTAATCGCAGGGCCCCTCTTAGAACTTCTAGTCCTTACTCCCAACATGATAAATTGGACAGTGCTTTAATCCATTCTTTGCCTAAAATAATTGTTGCAATAATTTTTCCTTAATGCATGGAAGTCTCTAAATTTTACCGCTAACCGGGAAAACGTGGAATAATTCGTGATTTAAATAAGTATGAAAAAAGTATTCGAGGGTATCTGTTGATGGTATTTCATTAGGAACTGGATTTTCGCCTTGAAAATTTCTGAACTACTACAAGTCTTAAGTCAAGAGTGGAATGTAACGTATTTTCAATTAATTATTTAAAAATATAACCTTTTTTACTTATACCAGATCAGGAATATGAGTGAAATTAAATAAGTTAAAAGTATCTCGCTGTGGAAAAAAATATGGTAACTTCACGCGAATTGGATGCCTGAAATGAGGAAACCTCCGACAAAAGGCAGTCAGGGGAGACAGCCACGGAAGGAGGCTTTTGAATTTCCGTCTCTGAAGTTAGCATCTCCCACACCCTACTTTCTTCCGGCGGTGTAGCACTGCAGGTCCCATCGGAAATATTAAACTCCCTCACCACTGTTAGGATGCTCAGAGAGGATACAGAGATGCCCTATTTTCCTTCTTTTATTTCGACTATCAAGAGAACTTTTTTCATAATTATTCTTCGACTATCAAGATTGCGAAGAATTTCAATCAAGGCATTCCTCCTCTGGAATTTTTCACAGTCGAATCTCTCTCTCTCAAATTCTCCTGTAAAAACACGTCAAATAGCAATTGCAGATTTTACTGGAAAATTAGGTAAATAAAGTGCTACTTTCTAGCAGTTGTGTACAATTTATTAATTCCCAAAATTTTTAAAAAGAAAAGGGTTCTCTTCATAATAATCCCTTTTCTTTAAGTTGTGTTGTGCGCCTCGTAAATTTTTAAAATTTTCAATCAAAGACTGGACCAACTAATTTCAATTGTACCCTGCTTTGAAAGGTAAAATGTTTCCGGTAATTGGAGTTTTTTTCAATTATACAATTAAAATATTCAAATACTGTGTTTTGAGATAACTATTGAAGATTGATTGATTGAAACTTTAATATTAGAGTTTTTTTGTGTAGGAGTTCGTTTAAATCCCATTGGGTCTTATGCCTTAATCTGTAAAAATTGTTAAATTAAGAGTACTGATTTTTAGGCGCCTAAGAATGAGAGGAATTTCAACAAATCACACTCATACCGACGACGTTTCCGCTTGTCGTGACTCCCCCTGCAGACGAAAGCGTTCATGAGGCACGCGTGAGTAAGGTGGGACTAGGGATTTCTCGCAGTATGAACACGTTTCTGCCAAGGGAAACAAATCAGCTTTCATTTGTGTCGCCATCCCCTTGATATCTTCGCGCATATTTTTTCAGCTTTCCTCGAAATACTCGGGGTTTAAACGTGGTGCCACTTAGTCACGCGCTTATTTTCCTTCGCCGCAGAAGATGCAAAGAACCTTGAATTTATTATTCTCTTCTTCCATCCCGAGATTCCGCTTTTTCCCTGGAAAAACATCTCAATGCGGCTAATGACGGAGATTTGTCGAGGGCGAATTCCTGGGAGGGCGACTGAGGGAGAGAGGCGGGTGGAGGCCAGCACAAGTCTCCGTCCTAGGCGAGCGATGCCACCAATGTGGGTTCTCTTAATATCCTCCCTCCCCCACCAATCGTCCCCTCTAGGTGCACCTAGACACTCGCTTCCAGCCCTCCTCATCATCAAAATCCCTCATCTCTCTCTCCTCTTATCTTTGCCGTTCCTTTCCCTTCCACCGTTACTTCTTTCCCGCATCCGAATACCCTCTTCCGTGTTCGCTGGCGCCGTGAGACTTGAGTCAAGAGACGCCTTACGCTTTTCTCCCCAAGAGATGATTCGGTTTTGGATGATTCTGGAAGTGACGAGAGAGAGGTAGCAGAAAGAGTCCGCTTCACTTCGAGTTCCCCTGTGATTACTTGGGCTCCCTTGATGAGTTACTCTGAGGGAATGAGAGGCTGTGAGAGAAAACGCCCGGGTGCTCATGTTACGTCGGCGGAGGACTGCTCTTCTTTGTCCGAGTCCCAGGTTGTGGTCGAAGCGCATGTCTTTCCGGAGTTCATTTTGTAACCGCCGTGAGCGGTAAATTTCGGAAGGCGTCTCCGCTTATGATTAATCAAGGGATTGCTGGTATCTAAAAATCAAAGGCATTTTATTACATGGATTCAATACTGTTTACGACGTGTATAATCAAGAGTCACTTAGCTTGGCAATGGGCACGAGCAGGGAATGGCAACAATTTTATTTGCTCCCTTCTTTTTTCTTCTTTTCTTCCAGGTCTCACATGTTTCACAACAATGAGTTTTTAATATGGTAAATTTTATTAATGTTTTTATTCAATCATAATTTAAAAAATTTCATTCTTGCATAAATTATATTGTTGGTCATTATTTTATCGCACCAAAAGTGGTACTTGGGATCATTAATACAAGGATATAGAACATGGCTAATGAGTTCTTCAGGGATAATCAGTTTGTCTTCAAGGAGGTAGAGGTAAGCATGATGCCATTGCAGTCATGAGGTCACTAATAAAAAGAAATTATGGGTGCAATGAGGCTATATTTTTTATTTTTCGTAGATTTTTATGATTCCTAGAAAGCGCTCAGTAGAGTAAGTTGGGTTGATTAAATAAATTTGCTACAGAAAATAGGAATAGGCTTGAGAGTTAGACTCAAGGCCTAACTTAACCACGGTGATTTGGGATGGGCAGTGTTACGAAATTAAATTAGACTCATTTGTCCATTATGAACAGTGATTTTCTTCGTATACAAGGAGGGAATGGTTAAATACGCATGGGAAGAACAGAAGATGGGAATAAACATCAGTGGGATTCATTAAATAAGGTTTGCGAATGATCTAGCTTTAGCTAGTTAGTCAGCCAATCTGTTACAGTTCTTGCTCAGCGCATTATAACTCAGGCTGATAGGTATGGTATAATAATCAATGTAAGCCCAAGAAAGGGAATAATGGTTCGAGAAAGTGGGAAACTAAGTTAAATAATTAAAATAAAAGGTCCAGAACTCAAAGGAGATGGAACTGAATGCGTTTCTTGGAAGTGTCTTGAACAAGATGGCCACAGTACTAGGGATATATGAAAAAGAGTTGCGTTAGGCAAGAAAACTTTCACAAATAAAAGAGAATTGATGGCATAAATGTTTAATATATTGAGATATGGCTGATAATACTTTAGTATAATGGGTGGTTATATATGGCGCGGGAACATGGACATTAATGTTAGTAAGAGTAAGAATGTAAATTTTTCAAATAAAAAGAATGCACAAAAGGATATTTACAGACTCTTAGGATAAAAAATCCCAAGTAGATAATGTGACACGGAAGTCATTTAAAGTATTTCATTGGGCAATGAGAAGTTTAAAAGGAAGTAGCCTAGCCAAAAAAAGAAAAATCATATAAGGTACTGATTAGTCCTATCCTAGAATACTCGTCCATAGTATGGGATCTATATGAGGTGGGACATATTGAAAGACAGAAAAAGTCCAAAGAAATAGATGAGAAGAGAAGATACAGGGTTTGTATGCACACGAAAGGTACAAAAAACAGATAGTATCACGGAAATGTTGGATATGCTGAAATGAGAGAGTTTGAAAAATATAAGAAAAAGGAGGAGGTTAGGCGGGATGTATAGAATTGTTAAAAAATGACGAAGCGTGGGAAGATTTATGGAAACAGTTAAAAAATCTAAGTTTTAAGGGAGAAAACGACCACAGTTTCAATGTAAAAGTGAGAACACAAAAAACAAATAAGAAAAAAATGCTCTTTTTTGAAGAGAACTATTGTTGAATGGAATCAGCTGCCTGCCTGTACGTGATGCGGAATTGTATTGCAAAAGTGAATGATGTGTTAACGGTACGTGATTTTGAATGGTATAAGAAATTGTAGAGTGCGTGATTATGGACAGAGTGCGGCGATGGACGGAGCGTTGTAGGTAAGGGGCGAACCTAGCCCTTGCGTGATGGTAAAGGTGCGGTTGGTTTTCTTAAAGTGGCATAGTATATAAGAGCATTTTGTCTCATATCTTTTCTTCTTTTGTATGCATGTATGTGCATTGTAAGAGTGACCGTTGACCAGACTTGACCATTGCCTAATTGCAACGAGATTTATATTGAAGACTTTTGAAATGTGGGTGCGGAGAAAGATGGATGAGGCAAAGTGGACAGAAAGGAAAATAAATGAGGAAGTGATAGGCATGGTAGGGAAGTAGAGAATAGTTTTGGGAGAAATCCGCAACCGGCCGGAAAGATGGTTGCAGTTCATTATTTTAAGTTATAATTGAATGCTATAGACTGTGATAGAGGAGCGGACATTGGGCAGGCGAGGAAGGTGGAGGAATAGGATAGTTGGACGGAAATAAGCGAGAAAGGGAGTACGCGGAGTTAAGGAACGGTTTATCGTATTTCGGTGTGTGGTGTCATGTTTTGTATTGCTAGGTGAGGATTAGAAATTTGGGCGTGAACCGTCAGTGCCCATCCAAGAAACCTACCCCTAACGGTAAAGCACCAAGTATGAATCCCTAATAAGTTTCTATCGTTGGTACCACGAGCAATATTTCACGCTTAATCTCCACCAGAAAAATTTATTTACTCCCTAATATATTCCCTAGTCTCTTAAACTGCTTTCATTTTAAATTCTTGTCGGATACGTTAGTCAGGCTCTGTTCCTTAAGGTACGAACTGAGCCATTTAATTTGCCAGTGGGAATATACGTATATCTTTTATTGTCTCCAGTAATTCAATAATTATTCAATTAGATACATTTTTCGTTAAAGCCATTCACAGCTTTATTTAGTAGGATCCGCAGGGATGCGAAAGCTATGTAGAAATAAAAATAAAATGCATTTTTGACAAAAATATAATGTTCTAATCTAATAGAAGAAAAGGGAATGCATTTTTTCTATCATTTATTCAAATGTCTAACTATAGTGGTCATATTGCTCACCCACCTACACAAACTCTTTGAATACCCCCAGACTGGTAATTGCGATGAAATAATGAATATTAATGAAACAGGTGAACTCACGAATTAATGGTGGTCAGTGAATAAGTGCACATTTTCCATCCAGTGGGACGTCGGTCGGTCAATTGACGGGGGCCCTTGCACCTCCTCCGCCTCTACGTCCTTTGAGAGTTCCCTTTCTACCTCTGTCCCCCGCCTCTTAAGCTTCGGCGCTCATTATTCAAGTACATTATTTTAATTACTACAGTCGTAAAATGTAGGCCTAATATTAAACGTGCCAGGCATGTCCCGTGGGCACTTCTCCTGCCAATATCTTCCTCTTCAGTTCGCACAACTCCGCTTCCACTGCGAGACTCGGCTTCCGTTAAATTGTATTCCTCTGTCCTCTCTATTAAGGAACCATTTAATTTACTCCTGGGCCGTAATCGTTTAACTAGCCCAACCTGGGCCGTAATTTCCTTTTGTCGCCACCAAGTAATTACCCTGGTTATTTAGCCGAATCTCGTCCTAATTACGCTGTGTGCTCCTGTTCCTATCATCTCCTTCCCCACTCCCATTCCCTCCCGCTCTCTCTCCACATCCTCCCTCCGCCCCCATCTTCCCCGGATTCCTGCTGTCTCGCGCCTTCCTTTCCCCTGCATCCTTGGTGGAGCAAGATGGAAGGAAGAGTTCGGTTGTTTGGGTGAGGTCCCCCTCTGCCCCCTCCACCTCCCTGCTTCTCTACTCCTACGTGTCACTCAGAAGTGTGCGTCGAGCAAACCGACAGGAATCGGTTACGGGCCCGTTCCTGCCATTCTTGCCTGCGGGGACCCTCGCGCCCCTCACCCGCAAAATATCTTCCGATGTAAACTGTACATGGATTTACGTCCTTTATTACAAGTTTTTTGGGAATTCAATACCAAACCATTCACAGCAAAAGAGAGCCGCGAGCATCCTTTATTCGGAACCTTTATGCTTGCTTTTAAAGTGGAATCGCGTATTTTTTATGCAAGGGAAATTCATGCAGCTATTGCAAAATAAATTAATCAAAATGTTTTATTTGAATAATGTGATGTGTAAAAATTATATTTGTCCTGTTGTTAGCTTAATGCATATTTTGTTCAAGTTGCATTGATTTGACTCAGTCCTGGGTACTTTCATCACCAGATAAGTTGCAACATATTTTGCCTCCTTAATTCTAATGATGACAAACTTTCCACGAAGTTTGTTTTTCACGTTGGACAACAAGAAACAATACAATGGATCCTCTAGGGAGATTGATAAGCATAATTCTCATTTATTTTCTCGAGATAATGGGTTCTATCAATTTTCACCTGCAGTTTTTCTGTGGCTACATCGTGGTTACACCCAATTAAATGTTCAATATTTCTGATATTGGTCTTCATTTTACTCAACTATCTTCTTTCACAATGTCTGCAGGTGTTTTAATGTCTCATTTTGTAAAATCAATAGCTGGAAATTCGGGTCTTATTTCTTTTCAAAAAGATTCTCTCTCCTCTTTGGGCGTTTAAATCATCTTACGTGCAGGGCAGATCGGACTCCATTAGTCATCTGAAGCGTAACATTCGGCTGGCGATTAGGTCGGATGAAAGCGAAATTTCAACATTTCAATGTATTGCTCATCTCGTGTTATCTTTATTGTTCCCGTGGGCGAACTGAACATGTTTCTGGCTGCAACGCCTGCCTCCGATGCAGCAATGACGTACGATGACTGAAACTTCACCACATAAGTTCTATACTGATCAAGTCTCGGTCAAATATTCTTCTACCTTTTCATAATTTCTAAATGATCATAACCCCGTAACTTCCCTTTTGTTAGAAAAATATATCAATATTAACTGTTAATATGGGTATCTAATTCTTTCTCTTCGATGGACGTAACATGCTAACAGATTACTAATGAGTATTTACTGACTCACGATGAGTTTTTGGCTATTTGATTTTGGCGTTTTCCTTGCCTACTTCAGTAGATCGCTCAATTCAGAGTGTAAATTGCCGAATTTCAATGTAATTGCTGCCATTGGCCTTAAAAGTGGAACCAGGAATTGATTGTATCCCTAAATTGTTAGCGTGTTCGTGCAGAGTAGAGACATGATCCAGAGGTGAAGGATTCTGCATGAGTCTATACCATTCGCGCCGCGGTTGCCATCTTAGCCTGTATTTTTTGGCCACACGTCATCATGCCTCAGGTCGTTTAAAGCTGCAAAGATTTAACTTCTCTGGAGCTTCGATAGCCAATTGACTGAAGAGCTGTCCCCGTTGATACTTCCCTGGCGTGACAATTCTCTTATTATGATTTTAAAAGATACTTCAGTGAACCTAATTAAGCCCAGATATCGAGTATCATCTGGACCCGTCGGGAACTGCATATAATTTTCACCATAAATATAATATCCTCCATCTTCCAAAAGTCGTCTCAGTGGATTAATAAAACCGATCAAAACCAACAGTAAATATTTCTTTAGTCCTACATCCAGTATAACCTGTACTCAAAAATAACAGTGGCTAGGACATTTTTAGTAAAATTTAATGATTAATATTCTTTTCAATGTAATTACATTTTAAATCATTTCCCAAATATGTGTGTTATATGCAGTTTGGACCTTGTAATTAGCTTCGTGAATGCCGATTGCCTGCATACTTTTTTAAGTCGCATTATTGAATATGCTACCGCTCTTCGAGCCGGTGAAAGGAGGATATATTGAGTCTTGAATATTATCCCAGACATTTACCTTCTTGGCCCTTTGAAGGAACCGCACCGCTGGGATTACCCCTGATAAGGGGTTTTAGATCATGTGCCGCCAGCGTCATCCGAGGCCCATGAGACCTGCCACTCGGGCTACTTGGGATGGAACACCTTTGAAGGCACCATTCCTCGAGTACTCGATCGCAGGAATGCCAATATAGCTTTGGCCATTCTTCGAAGGGTATAGTCTCTACGAATGAGCACTCATTGTTCTGAAATCCTGCCTGGGTATCGCTTAGCTTAACTCTGCATTCTTGCCGAGGACCAGTTCTCTCCTATCGTTGTTTGTAGCTTTCCTAGATTCCCGCATGCCGTTACGCTGTTAGTATTTCGTCGGAAAGGCAAGGTTAGGGAGATGGATACGAGCTGACAGCGACCGTATCTCTGTTTCGACAAGAAGCCACTCCGCAGGCTTGAGTAAAGAAAAAGGAGAAGGAAAGAATCCGAGGCGTATTATTGTAAGTGACAAGTGGAAGGGAATTTTTAAGATAACCGGGACGAGAGAATAATGTATGTCTAGACAAGAGTTTCAGATTCTTTTGTGTCAATAGACCTGTGCCGTATCGAAGAGTTGCTTCGCCATTGGGAAAGCAATCCCATGTAGGTGAAGGTGTCGCTTGAACGCCAAAGAATTTAGGGACGGTATTATGAACTCTTGAAAAAAATCTCTGGCAGTCATCATATAAGCTGAGTTAAATTTATTAGACCTTATTACCAACATTAACAGACTGTTAAATAGGTAATTTCAGGATGCTAAAATTTTAGCTGAAAATCTTCTGCAGGGTGTAATTCAATATAATTATTTTTTACAACTCGTATCACCGAAATTTATTTGCACTTTTACGATTTCGTAAATATTTGATGACCTTAAAATATCTTGAAATGAGCGGGCAATTTTTCTTAATAAAGTTTCATGACCTTTGTGAAAGGCCTGTTAAAACGTTTAGACTGTAAAGATATAATTGATCGTTAGCATTTCCAGTTATGAAGAATTGGTTGGTAATAAAATAGATTATAATTTTTTAACTAGTTTCAGGGTCGTAATGCACTGTTCTTAAGGTATATTATTTTGTTTTACATGCTATAATTTACAATTGTAGCTGGCAATCTGCGCAAAATTCTTAGTTCTGACTATGGAAGTAATTATATTTTTGCTGAATACTTAGATGCGCTTGCTCTTAGAATTTAAGAAAAAAAGCAAAGTAATCTGCCGTGTCTCTATCTCCAAAATTCACTCTAAATACATTTCCATGGTTTACTTAGGTGATTGAAGGTGAATATCACATGCTAATATACTAATTTTTAGTTGTTCCATATCAGCAGACTGAATCCCTACGATTGGAAAAAAACGGTGATTTCATGGCAATTCTGCTACATTATTTTTTTTGTTACAGTTACTATCACCCTGAAAATATCAAAATAGGGCCCAACACATTATTAATAGGAGTTAACTGAATGAAAAATTTATCATTGCAATATCTAAAAATGGTATCCGGAGAAATTTTCTTTTTCGGGATGATCAGTTTGGGTTTAGGAAGTGGAGAGGTACACGTGATGCCATTGCAGTTATGAGATCAGTAATCGAGAGGAACATAGAATACAAGCAGGACGTATTTGCCAGTTTTGTATATTTCGAAAAAGCGTTTGATATAGTGAATTGGGAAAAACTAATGAGTATATTGCAGAAAATAGGAATAGATTGGAGGGACAGGAAATTAATCCGCAACCTGTACATGTCTCAGACTGCACAGGTGCGAGTGGGGAATGGAGAGTCCGGATGGGCAGTGTTAGGAAGAGGTGTAAGGCAGGGTTGCCCATTATCACCGGTGCTGTTCAATGTATATGTGGAGGAAATGAATAAGGAGGTTTGGGAAGAGCTGAAGGTGGGAGTGAAAGTCGGAGGGGAGTTCGTAAAATCAGTTAGGCTTGCTGATCACCAGGCTTTGGTTTGTCAGTCAGCCAAGGGGTTGCAAGCATTGCTGAGTGAATTGGAAATTCAGTGCGATAGATATGGGATGAGAATTAATATTATTAGAACAAAGGTTATGCGATTTTCCAGAGAGAAAAAGGCTAAGCTAAACATCAAAATAGGGGGGGGGGAAATAGAGCAAGTAGAACAGTTTACATATCTCGGAAGTGTTTTGGACCAACACGGTCAAAGTAGTTGGGACGTAAGGAGAAGAATTGCGCTAGGCAAGGAGGCTTTCTCAAGGAGGAGGGAGTTGATGACGGGGACGTTGAGTAGAGATGTTAAGACAAGACTCGTAAAAACTCTGATATGGAGCGTAGCTATGTACGGCGCGGAAACGTGGTCACTGAAGCAGGAGGATAGACGTAGATTGGAGGCTTTAGAAATGTGGGTGTGGAGAAGAATGGAGAAGGTGAAATGGACCGAAAGGAAAACAAATGAGGAAGTACTAGGTATGGTGGGGGAGGAGAGGGGTTTGTTGGGAGAAATCCTATGGAGGCAGGAAAAATGGATGAAAGGCGTATTAAGCGGTAGTGGAATGTTGAAGAAGGTAGTAGAGGGGAGAATGTTGAGCAAGCGAGGAAAGGGTAGGAACTGGATAGGGATGTTGGACGGAATGAAGGGAGGAAGGAAGTACGCGGAGATGAAGAGGGACCTGATGTGGTCGATTAGGTTAATTTGGTCGATTGTGTTTTGTTGGAGTCGCAAGTTAATTATGTGATAGTTGTGTCAATCCAAAAACCTACCTTCACCGGTAGATTACCTTATAATAATAGCGTTTCCTCGACCTAATGAAAATCCTTCGTGACGATCAAAAAATTGATAAGGTATTTTTGGATGCTATCCCGTTACAGCCTTTTGTCAACACTTTTTCTGAATATTCATCATTAGTGCCAGGATCCGAAATTATGTTTATCATTATGAATAACCTGTGACATCCAAAAAACTTCGGGAGATGACGTGACAATAACGTTAAACGGAGTCACACGCTAATATGCATTAAAATGCAGAATTTCAGAAGTGTAAAAGGCACTCATCATCCCGGTCAAGGCGAATGATTTTTACACTTGAAAAATTCTGCACCTATGATATGAATAACATAAAAAGTTTTTATTCAGGCTCACATCTCTGGTACTCACTGAAATTAATGTGCAACGGAGAGTAAATATTTTGACTTTTAAATTGGCTCCGCATTTCTGTCAAACTATAATTCCAAACTTACCCAGCACACTAAATCAATGAAAAGTCTTACTACAAGAGTGATATAAAAATGAAGAAATCAATGCTTCAATTTTCGTTAAGACTAAACCAAAATTGTCGACCTACTTTATTTGTAAATATGTTATACAAAACCTTTTACCTTGTACATACTGTATACTGTACGCATACATGTACTGGTTCCCCAGTGAAATTTGTATGTATCTAGCAGTACAAAACCAAATAGTTCCCTTGCCTTCTTATTAACTAATACGTAATGCATCACTATAATTTAATGCTAAGGCTTACACCTTTAAGGAGAGCATAATCATGCCTAATTCATGGTTTTGAGTCTAATTAGTTTCCTAGTTAGTTCAGTCTCACGGTTGCTATCACATACACGTAACTTTCTAAGCCAACATATGTAAAGACACTGTTTCATATAATAATGTGAAACAATGTTTTTCTCTGGTGAATAAAGTTGAGGGTTATTATAGCATCTCTTTATATACTTATCCTGAGTTTGATGATCTTACAATAATGCAGATTGAGTTTGAAAGATTTGAAAGTGGATATTATTTTCTAACTCCGTCGTTGTAATGCATTCAGTAATTACTATTTCATCAAGGTGATGTAAAGGAATAGAATCAAAGTAACTAACTTCTGTATAAAAACGACCATAGAAAAAAGTATTCTCACTAGGAGGATCGATTAATGATATTTCGGTACAATAGACTCAAACCTCTGAAGTGTGAGCATCACTCGTAACATGCATGATGCGTACAATCCTGGAATATCGAGTAATGTTCTCTAATACCATTAGGTAATGAATTAAATCGGGCGTAAATTATCCGAGAAGTAAACGGCGTAAATATATTCCGTGCCTTAAAGCATTAACAGTGGAGAGAGAGTGGAGAATCATTGCAATAGCATTGATTTTCATTGAATTCTGTGAGTGAACTTTTAGTGACTTTTTCAGCTTCAGGGTCGTACGATTTGTTGGAGTACACTACTGCCTATTTGCTTAAAAAGGTTCGGGCGACCAACGATCTTCCATCAGTCACGCCAATATTTTTTATAGGAAGTGTGATATCAAATGTTCGGGTGCCATTCGCGATTTTCAATATGTTTTCAATTTTAAACGTTCGGGTTTGGCTCTCGTTTAGCCGATCCTCATGTTTGGTCTAAATTGATGCTTCGCCCTATATAGAGTCGCTGCATATGTAAAAGTTTGGCATTGTTTTACATTGGTTCGAGTTGCTATTAGTTTACGGACTTTATTAATAGATAGGCGGTGAGGTAAAGATGTCGGAAAATTATATATTTTTTAGAATCGAATTTCTTTTTTTAATTGCATATGAGTACATTAAATCACAGCAAATATGGCCTTTATTTATTACTATTATGGTATCTATTTGTATCTAAATCTATGGATAAGGAATACATAAAGCAAGGCATTTAAAAATATCATTTTAATTTCTTAAAAGAAATGTCCATTATCGTCTTCGTGCTATGGAAAGTCAAACTCACTTTTGCTGAGGATATTCAGAACAATGTTTGTTCACTTGTCGAAGCTATTCACGGGATGATTTACTACATTGACTACATAAATATTTTTTTAAATTGCTCAAAAGCCTTTGAAAATTTTAGCGAATTCAACAAATTTTCCGCTGCAGAATTTTCTGGGAACTGGACAGACACAGGTTAGTTAAGAACAACGTTTGTGTGTAGTATTCGCTGCTTACCTTACTGCTACCCCGCAGATTTGGTTCGCAGACGGTTGAAGGACTGACTTCAGGGAAGGGAGGACACACATATGCGTTGTACTCGTCTCGCGGCAGTTTTTTTCTGCGCACCCGGTTCTGACGCGCAACTTCGAATGCGAGTAACCCATCCGTCTCTTGGTATTCTGTCTCCGCACCCACTCTCTCCTCTCTCGCCGATTCCCCTTGGCGAATTCCGATAAAGGTCTTTTTAATAGTCTCTCATTTCCTTTTCACTTACGTACTCCTCGGGTCATTTTTTCCCACGAAGCTCTTCTTTCCCGTTTGTCGCATTGTTCCTAGACTGCCGAGCTCTCTGGTGCCTGTCAGCGTGGGCACATTTCTATTCTGTTACTTTAATAAAAGTCTTAATTCAGTACCTAAAAGCTCAATAGTGAATTCCCAAGTTTATTACGAAGGCAACTTTATGCAAAAGATATACAAGTAGTGAGGAAAAGTTTGACCGATCGCAAAGTAGCAAAACAAAGCAGTCAACTATATCCGCAGGTAATTTTACTTGAACTTAGAGAAGTTGAATGAATTTTTCCGTTATCTGCATAAATATTAATGCAATAAAAAACTTAAACATACTTGAAGCGTAATACTCATTGTTAGTAGTTTGATCAAGTGGTATTTAATTAAATTCTTAATAGCAAGTTGCACTTATAGTTTTAGAGGAGTATACATTTGGACAGTATATGAGGAAGTCTATCTGGAAGGAATATTGATCGACTGATTGAAGACGGTCTATGAGGGAGTGTTTTCTTTTTTTTAGTTTAATGAATGGATGGTTTGACTGAGAGTGGCCAACTGTAAAATTAATAAATTTGCACCCGAGTTTTCGTGTCTTTCATGTAGTGACTAAGCAATTGTTCCACGTTTCCGAGTATATTCATGTTATCTCAGTTCTTTTGTCCTCCATTATAGCATAAAAGTTTTGAAACAGGATTTTTTTATTTCAATCCGGAGATTGGCTCCTTGCGGTCTTCCAGTTCTGCATGCCCGACTTTAATTAACTTTTCCCTTATTGGCTCCTTCGTCTCTTGTTTCATTATGTTTAAATACGTATCTTTACCACTTTTTCCACACTAGAACTCCTATTTTTTCCCAAAAACACATTCTTCCTCAGCGAGTTCTTAAATGATGTAGCCGAACCAATCTTCCCCGAACCCCCTTATGAGATACCATTTTGCCATTATGTTTTTAAGCTGTGTGTTATTCTCCAAGAATATTTGCAAATGATTTTTAACGGTGTATTGCTGCATATCGCACGAATTTCTTATGTTGTGCTTCTTTGTTTGCTGCTATATCTTCTTGGTACATAATTGTTGTCGTTTCAACACACATGCTTTCGTAAATTAAGCTATCTTGTGCAGTATAACTATTTATTAAACTTCGCCCTTTCCTTGTCATGCTACTTTGGAGTAGGCCGATGGTTTCTGCTTGCTATTTTTCTTGAATTTCTCTTGTGTTTACGCCGCCCACATCTGCCTGCATCTTCCCCGTTTGGGTATATTGAAATTTTATTTTTCGTCCTGCTGTTCATGTCATATTCTTGAAGTGTTTCTTGAACAAGTTCGTTGAAGGAAGCCCGAAGGTTTTCCTGTTTCCCCGTCGCAAGTGCGATGCCATCTGCAGGGCAATATGCTTTTCATTCGCTGCTTTCCTTTTTTTTCATTACTGCTTCATTCAACTTTATGTTGACCAGTAGAGTTAAGAGGTTGTATCGTCTTACAATGCGTTCATTAACTGCAGCAGCCGTTTTTAACCCGTCATTTACCTCTCCACTTGTTTCTTGCAGAGTACATAGATTTTTATTTTTAGTCGTAATTTTTATCGTATTCTAGCAATTTTCTCTGCATATCAACTTTTCTCAATCGAAGTTTTTGTAACTCTCCTTAACTCCAAGACTGCGCGCAGAAAAACTCAAGTTTTCTAAAAACATTTTTTTCGACAAGCATTCTGAAGTGAAGTTTTCTAATGTTTCACTGCTCTTCGTGAGTCTCAGCAGATTTCCAGTTTATCCTTCCATTATTTTGTCCATAATTCTTGTTAATGGAAGACATTACGGTCTTTTCGAAATCCCTTTCGTATTCTTTCACAATAATATTTGATTTTGATTGTTTCAAATTTGTCCATAGTTTAGTCTCCGAGCACCGCAATGATTCATCTGATCATTTTGTCCCCTCTCCTCTGACTGCCGTGTCCTTTTCTCATTCACTGCGTTTTCGCCTTCACTTCCCTGGCCTCCGTTCGCCCGTATTAGAGCGCTGGCCTTCCTGCCCCTAAGTGCCTCTGGTCGTGTCCCGGAATATATGTTAACCGGAAAGTCACACAACTTGGTAAAGCATCGGGAATTGGATTGCGGTCCAAACACCTGGATCTGAACCTGGGCCCTTGGTTCTACCACCGAAAGTTCAACATTTTAGGCAGTCACGTCCATCGTTATGGATGGTACGCACTGTAATAGTCAAGAATCTTAATTTGGAGGCGTACAAGTACTTGTACCAGAAAAATATGATATTTTTTGTGAATTGTAAGGCAGAGATTCTTCTGCCTTAAAATTCACAAAAAATGTTTAATTTGAATACTATCCCGTGTTGCTTGGATACTTTCCTTCACATGCACATTTTTTAGTATTGAAATATACGTTGGTCGTTTGATAAGCCCATAGCAAAAAAAAGGAAGCCAAATTATTTTGGGAAGGTTATTTTTAATTTTTCAGCATAATCTTTTAGCTCGATATACTTTTCTCAGCGTTTACCACTTTTTTAAGCTGTACAAACTGTAGGATTTGGGAAAGTTCGCAAAATAGACATATCTGTCGGCGATGATCTCCTGGTTCGATGTGAACCATATTCGGCCGAACCATGTGTTCAAGTTTGGAAATCAAATAAAGTCCCTGGGTGCCAACTATGGTGAATACGGTGGAGTTTGCAATACTTCGACCTTAAATTTCATAGTTTACGCCATAGAAACTGCCTAGGTGTGAGACCGTCCATTGTCTTGATGGAAAAGAATTTTTTTCCAGGTCAAATGAGGATTTTTTTTCTTGAGTTCTTCGCTCATCCGGTGCACTTTCTAGTGTTCCTTTGGGAAGGTTATGAGACCTTCAACCAGAATTTTCACCTAAGTAACAATTACTATCATATGTATATGATGATATTATTCAACGTTTCCCATCAGAAGGAAAAAGAGTCCAAGTCGGAGAAGAAAGGTTTTATGATGTCGGGGTGGGGAGTTGGAAAGGCACTGCACTCAGAGAGATGGCGTTTCTCTCAAGATGGTGCGTGTATTTATCCATTTACACCCATTCTTTGGAGGCTTCATCTCTATTTCCATTCCCGCGCCTTTTATACATCACCCTGTGCCGAGTCAAAGTCGCTAGTAAATAAATAGACTTGAAATGTTAAATCAAAATCGTCGCTGTTAGTTTTATGAAATGCATCCCATAGCGTTTCTTAATGAAAACACACAATCGACGGAAAACGTTCAAAACACACATGAAAGACAAAAGTTTTCATTTTTATGAAATGTATGAAGTAAGATATTGAATTAAGTGGCGAATTTATCAAAGAAATGATAGCTATATTCACAGTGTCTTGAATACGATTATTCGGGAAAAATTAGTAGATTCTTGTAAGATCTGAGAAAATCTAGAATATTCCTCCTAGAAATTTGGAAAGGAAATGATTAAATCTAGGATAGATATCTCCGCTCACTTCGCGGATACTGAGAAACCTCGAAAGAGTGAAAAGGATAATTTAAATAGCACTCAAGCCTATTGTAGGAAGAGACTACAGGGAGAGGGGTCTTATCAGAAACTTTTATGATGAAGTTTGAAAAGTGAGCTTATCGGTTGAAAATTTGGGATGGCAGTGAGCAAGAATTATGGATGGTCCAATGTCAACGCCGCATCCTAGCATACTTGTACGGCGCGAAGAATGAAAGGTATGGGATGGGCTTGGGAAAGAAATAATTAAGTCGGGAATGAGGTCTGTTTCATTTGCGGAGATCAGGTTTGAATTAGCCAACCCCCAAAGGACTTTTAATTCTCGAGCACTTGGAACAGTCGAATAATTGAACTTCAATGCATGTAGACGAATGTCACGTACTCGAAAAACACAGGGATTTGGCACTAGGAGTGATAACATCTGTCTCTGGGTGGAAGCACTAGTATTTATTTGGGTTGACAGATGGCGGTTCAGCTAATCGGCAAAACTGGAGATCGGGAATGTTAGTGAGAGATTAGGCTGCGTGGATAAGGCGCTGATAAACCCGGTGTCGTCATTTCACAAAGAAAGAGAGACGAAATAATGATAATACAATTTCATCGAATGATGCTCAGTTCTTCGACCTTCCATATAAAACAACAGACTCCAAAATCACTTTTTCTTATGCGGTTCCCCCAGGCGTTATTTCTGTCGCGGTGCGGGACGATAAGTACGGAAACTTGAGGTGGGGAATTTCCTCGCGCTGGGATCGCATTTGCGGGCGGAAGTCCCCGCGGAGGGACGGGCCTAATCTCGTTAGGAGGGCGATTGCCGCGCGCAGCGGCGCGAGGCTTCTCTTATGGAGGGGGGAAGCCTTTTGTGCGTCGCATGGAGAGGGTTCGAGGGATTCCAGGAGAGGGGAAGGGTCCCTCTCCCATCCTCCACTCTCTTCCTGCTCTTGGCCCCGGTGACTCTTCAAATCCGAGTTTGTCGTTCGCTACGTCGAAATATAGTCTCGAACCTTTTGGCGAATTGAACCCTCTTTTACAAGCGAGCCGTACGTTCCGTTAATTTACGCTGAGTGTGCATGCGGTTTTCATGCTAGAGAGGAGGTCATCCGAGTCAATTCCATTTGCCACAGATCACCGCTGATTTCGCGCTTGCTTCCGAGCCGATGTCTCTGCTCACCCCTGCACATGGACGCATTGCTTCTGCTATGCGCTGGAGGACGTACGCGTCGCAACGAGAGAGCATGGAAGAGTGATGGCATTTCAATTGCCATCAAGTGGCGATTCGCGTTGGGTTTCTGCAATTCGGTTCTCTTTCGCAGGGAAAGACGGGTGTATAAGGCGCTGTAATAATTGTGTGGCGTCTTTTTCCTTGGCCTCTCTCTCTCCCACGGATATTCCCAAGCCGTTCTATTGACCGATTCGACGTGAAATAAAGGGCATTGCGAAGGCGATTAAATGGGCGCCCTAACATTTCAAGGTGATCTACTTTGGCTTCAAGTACTTGGCAAGTCCATGTTCTAGCTAATTTCGTTTTTGCGCCCTGATTTGCCTTTCATGGGCTGCAAAAGGTTTCTACGAATACCTTTCCCACGCATCACGTGTGTCACGCGGAGCACAATATTCCATATTCACAGCTGTAGAGTAAAACCGTCGCTGTGGGTTAGCTCCCTCCTGTGATGTAGTGTACATATACACTTGAGATAGCCTACAAGACTTCAGTTGCATTCCTCACTGCAAATATTCAAATTACTTCTTTTCAATGAGATAAAAAGCCAGTTTCATAGGGAGCTGTGTTTAAATCCGCTCTCGCATTCCATTTCTTTAGGCTTGGTTATTTCCTTCAATATCAAAAAAATCTCTCCAAGGATGCATTAAAACTTGTTAGAACACTCCTTGAGCTTTCACTTCAGAATGCATAATTCCGTGAAAATTTATTCGTTAAACGAGTATACTTAGTATAATAAGTCCGACTTATTTCGCTTCCGTTTGCTGATTTATATTTTGGATGAAGTAGGGGTACCGCTTCGACCGCCGGGAGGAGGGGCTGGGCAAGCCGTCGCGAGGAGTTTCTGGGCTCCGGAGGGGGGGATTTCCCCGGGCGGGGTGTGGCGGCGGGAGCATGATGCAACACCGGGAGATTTGCTGTCTCTCGTCTAGTGACTGCCTTTCTTGCCACTCTCTTTCTTTCCTTACTTTGGGTGATGATTATGCCTTGGGACTTCTCCTGACCCCCCCCCCCCCCCCGAAGTCGAGTCCAGTCTTGAGCCTTCTCTCTGGCCTGCACAACATTTGATGAAGTTCATTCTACACTTCAATGACAAGAGTATTAATATATGCACATTCTTGTTAAGTTAGGGTCCCAGTCATTTTCTCGGTGCCATAAATTTCTTTTCCATTTTTTTATTCCTTCGAGGATGGAGTGATTAAAAAAATCTCCATTTGATTCAAGTTAATTAAAATTTTCACTTCTATGTTTATCTACCATCAGTTTCTGTAAGCTAGGATTGGTTTACAAATCCTTTTTCTAACAACTTAAATAAATAAAATTTTTGAAATAAATTTTGTAAAATAACATTGCCAATCAGTGATTTGAATCAAGCGTTGAAAATCGGGTCCCACCAGCTCAGTAAAAAATCTTATTGAAGGAAATTTAATGTAAATGTACCTGACATTGTAATTGAGATAGGTTAGATTTTCTTTCGCGAGGAATTTATTGAAAGTAGTAAATTAACCTTGATCAGTGATTGAGTGAAGGATTCTAGATTAAAAATAAATATATTTAAGTTGGTTAATGCCAAGTAACTGGTTACAGCTATACGTTAAGTAAATAATAATTTAGTATATTTCATTAATAAATAGAATTTATAATTATGAGTGGATCCGGAGAAAATGATTGTTTATATTAGCGCTATCACTTTTATAGTTTCACTGCAAGGAATGAACGTAGTAAACGTGCCACAACATCGTGGCAATAATTGCTTGATAGAAATAAGGAGTGTAATAAGGGAAAAAGGTGAAGAAAAAGAGAGATATTCTTGTTTCATTTAGAGAAAAATCTGTGGAATGATCACGAGAAATATATGAATGAAATTTTTTCACGGAATACAAAGGAAATGAGGACAGCCCTTCCGAACTGAAGAGTCAAAATATAACTGGAGTGAAACAATCAACACCCATAATTTTCCCTATCCTTTATTGGTCATGAATTGGAAGTTAAATGATATTAAATAGTGCTTCTCTGATACGACATCAGTGTTTCTTTTCTCGTGTATTTGTTTGAATTTTGCTGTTTTAGTGACACTGTCTTCTTTCCGGAAACCTCCAAGGTAATCGGAGGACGGGTCCGCTTGCGACGCCCCTGACCGCCTTTGGCCAACATTCTTCGAGTAGTGCATTTATGACACGATAGAGGGGAGTGCACTCTCAATATTTCTTTTATGGATCGTATTTCTACTTATAATTGTTTCTGAATTCATTTGAAAGAGCAATTGAGTTTCATAAATATGATTTTGTCTATTTGATCTATCAATTTTCTATAGTTCTCGTCCATATCGTGGCTGTTGAGTATGTGTGAAAAACTTTACATTCCCTAGTTAAACATATTTGATGAATAACAATAAAACAAAAGTAAGAAGGACATATACACTACAATAGCGAATATATTGACAAAAAAGTAACTTTTTACAAAGTGAAAGTCAGCCATTTCTTTCAACGTGCTAACAAAATCATCCCAGGAATCCTATATCATAATGGGGCTTTCAGAGAGGAAATACGTATTTTCATTTTCCTGTGGCGTTTGAAATGTGAGTAAATAATATGAATGATGCCCTAAATCATTATTATTCTCTGTAATTAATTGCTAAGAGTCTTGTCTTCCAGTCCTAGGGATCGTAATTTGGTGTGGCGAGAGAATTAATTAAATGTAAAATTGTTTTACAAACCTTTGCAACCATTGTAAATGCTTGACCTTCTCGCCAGTCATCCCATTTGCTCAGATATATTTTTACTTGGAACATTAGTTTTTCATAAATTTACAAATATTTTGTGAGGGCATTTCTTGTCCGACCTCATGCGTGTGGTGACTCGGGCGCCGGTAGCTTCCACATTAATGCCGACGGCGGGATTTCTGCCGAGTCACTCCTATCCAAAACCCTCTGCTATGGCTTTTATCCGCTTGTCATCTTGTCATGGGCAAGGATCTTTGGATTCGTCCGTTCCCTCTCCCTCTCGTGCCGCCCTTCCCTTCTAACCCCTCTCCGCTGCCCCATCCCCCCTTTCTTCTTTCTTTGGCACTCTAACGACAATTTTCGCAGCAATCCGTATCTACGGCATTCCAGAGCCTAACCAAAGACGTGTCGTGAATCCTAAAACACGAATTATAATCTTTTAAAAATTCCCTTCTTCCGCGGAAATTTCTTCAAAATTGAAGGCGGAGGCAAGGAGGTGGGACGGGGGACGGATACCTTTTTCATACCATCCATCGAGCGCCGGAGGGAAAAAAGAACTCCCGGCGGAAGCCCGGCATTCCTCGAGGAAAGGCCCGAAATGACGTAGAGGGTGAGGTGGTGCTGGCCGGAATGGGAAGGGGATGGTTATCAGAGAAATATCATCAGAGATCCATTGTTATGAGAACGATGAAAAATTTTTTTCTCATTTTGATGCGAATCTCCAACCAAACCTTGATGAGAAAGCAGCACTAATTATTTCAACTATTATTTATGTATCGATTTATATTCAGACAATGTGTGTAATTGGTGATAAATAATTCTGCATTCCTATAACCACTTAATTATCTCTATTATTCTTCCTTTAGCAATTAGGCTTTCTTTTTAGTGTTACCTGAGCATGTCTTGCGTTTCAAATTCCTTTCTCACTAAGCTATTATTTCCCTTTATAACGCTCGCGAAAATCATCCTCTGGAATATAAGGTGAAACTATCACAAATAGAATGAATCGTCTTAATTTAGTCATTAATTATGAACATTCACTTGGAGGTACTTCATTTAAAATTAATTCTAAGTCCATCTCTGAAATACAAATTTCATAAAGTCAATGCGTGACGATTTTGTACAATAATAATAAAATTACGAAAATCATGAGCCTAACTTGTGATAAGACTTTCACTGCAACGTAAAGAGTATTGAACTGGGAACATTATTCCGTAAGATTTAAATATATTTTTTGTCGGATTGTATTGTCTTGAAATAACGTTTAGGTTAGGTGGAATATTCAACATTTTGAAGTTTTTCGGTTGTAGTAATTTGTAATAATTTTCCTTTCGCTGAAGAGCTGTTAACGACCCATTTGGTTTCTACTATAATTTCAAAGTGATTCGATAAGCAACCACTTTTTGCGCTGTGCCGAATTTTGGTTTGTCACCTATTTCAAAAATACGTGAGCAGGTGCGGAGACCATCTAAGCTAGTTCATTTGTAGCAGTATACTGAGAACTTAGAAGACCCCATCAATAAGAGAAAAAAGACTGAATAGAGTGAGCACGGATAATGCCTGTGATAATCATGCTTTCTCATTCGTAGCGGACGTAAATGAGGGAAGATTAACTGGGCGGATTCCACCAAAATTTTTATTATATCACGATCACGGTTTCGTTGCTAACTCATTTACGCCTAGCATAAAAACGTCCACCAAATAACGCCTGAGACAGAGTCATCTCTTATCTTTGTGTTTAGCTTAAATTTGCTGCATGATCTCGATAATTATATTTTAAATGCTCAATTCAACCTTAGCATGTGTTTTCTTCAAGTCTTGTTTATTCTTCCGTTGAACTGGAACGGACTAGCATAATTAAATCAATACATAGGAAGCTGTTGTTTATTGAGATATTTTTGCAAAATGCGGTTGTTGGATAAACCGCAATTTCAGCTCCGGTACGGACCATTCCGTTTAATTACTAGTGATCGTAAAAACCCTTTGGAACAGAATGCCTAGCTTGAAGGATTCTGCATTTTCGGGTTTTTACCGCGTTGTTGTTTAAAGCTGACAACAGTTTCGACCTGAAGACGCCGAATGAAACTTCGGCGAAACTGTTGTCAGCTTTAAACAACAACGCGGTGAAAACCTGAAAATGCAAAATCCTTCAAGCAACCGCCGCGAAAATCTACGCAGCCATATGTATAGAATGTCTAGCTTCTACTATCTTGCGTTCCTGCCTCAACGGCCCATTCACTCAAAATGAGTTCATAAAGAAACTGTTTCTATGCACTCTACCGTTTCCCTTCTAATCGGTTTTGTCATCCCCTACACCGTTTCATGGTTATTCAGTGGCGTAGGGCACTGCACCCACGCATCTAATTAGATTTCATCAAGACCGTTCATGGTCGTGAAAATATATCGTCTGCAATGTCTTTTTTGGGGAAATAAATTAAAGCAATTACTGTAGCGTATATTTAAGTGCATTAAAGAGTGAAAATATAGCCCTTTTACTGTCGGAATTTTATGCCTATCGCAGCAGATTACTGATTACGGAAACAAATGATGATAATTATTTTTTTGTCGAAATAAAATTACAAAACCCATCAATTGTGGGATAAAGTTATTGATTGCACGTGTATATGGAGGGTAAAAATAGTTCGTCAAATAATAACACATTTTAGATCTGTAGATATGTACGGATAGCACATTTATGGTGATAAATAAGCCTTGGTGTACAATTAATTTTAATTACAGTCGAAAAGAAAAAGATTAACAACAAATAGTTTCAACTCACTTTGATACATCGGTGGTCGTAGCCACCTTCATGGGGGTACAAGTACTCTTGTACCCTGATGAAGCTGGTTGGGACCAAGGAAAGGGGCTGGGGTAAGTGCACATCAAGAAATAAATAAAAACATTATACATGTATATATTTTCATTTAGGTATACAACACTTGAATATAGTTATAAGTAAAAAGAATAGGAGCACATATTAAGGACAAACACAGGCATTGTGGAATCGAGCAGATCAAACATATATATATATATATATATATATATATGTTATATATATATATATATGCGGGTCGCGGTGGTCTAGTGGGTAGAGCGTTGGACTACTGACCGGAAGGTCCCGGGTTCGATTCCCGGGCAAGGCACTCTAGTTAGGCAAGCTAGTTGATTTTTCGGGTACCAGATCTTCCTGGGAAACTATAACCGGCACAGGGAAAGGAACTGGCCCCCCTACCCTGATGTGTGAATATTCACGTGCCGTCGGGCTTGGTACATGGGTGAGCTCTACCATCACCTACTGAACCGACCTTCGGGTTGATTACTGTGTTTATGGTTTATATATATTATATATATATATTATATTATATATGTTTTATATATATATAAATGTATGTGGGTGTATATATATATATATATACCCGCATACCCTTGCGATAAACACAGTAATCAGCTAGTCGTTGGACCCCCCCTTATTACTCTGATGTGTGAATTTCATAAGTCGTCGGGCTTAGTGTTGGGTAAACTCTAACATCACCTACCAAACCAACCTTCGGATTGATTACTATGTGTTTGTGAAAATAATTCCACGAAAATTATGATGATGTATTTATTTTGAATATGTTTTTTTATTAAATGGATTTCTAAAGGTTTGATGAAATGATTAAACTTTTATATGTAATTACAGCTACATTCATTTTTGGGATGTGTTAGTTCGGAGCTTAACAATTTGATGGAGATTCGTACTAAATTTTGTAAATGTTTGCAGTTTTGTATGTCCGCCATGTGAAAAAATGGTTTCCGTTGCTTTTATAGTTTAATGTCTTATGCAGCCACCGAGAGGCAACTATGAGTGCCGGTGTGTAAAATTCCATTTTCCAAAAGCCTAGGAAAATTCTTTGCTACGATTTTGAAACGTAGCTTTGAGTGTGATGATAAGATAGTTATCCCCTCTGAAGGCTTGTTTGATTAATATTCATAGAGAAATGCATAGATTTAAGGTTATCCTCTGTGTCTAGCACTGCAGCGAATTTTATGTGGATAATCCATTAACGTTTCATGCAAAATAATGTTTTAATTTTAATTTATCATTATGTAATATTCATAAGTTCATTTAATATTCTCAGCGTGAATTTAATTTTGATTCCATTTATTCATTAAACAATGAGCATTATGCAAAAAAATAGTTAGGCAATTACCGCAATAACAATTTTTCATGAACTTGTCAAAATTATTGAAAATAACGTTGCTTTGTTTCTAAAATAATACCTCTGGACTCGTTCAGTGAGACGGAAAAGATATCGGGATGGCTCGGTTGTGATTGCTAATGAATATTTTTTTCCTTTCATTTTCGAATATTTTTTCGGGATGAATTGATACGGTTTGGAAAAGTCGAATAAATTAACGTAAAATATTCCGTCTGCCTGTGATGTAATGTTCCAGGCTGTAATTAACGACTGTGCTTTGATTGTGGGTGATCATAATATTTTTTCCTCTTACAGACAGGTGATTAACTTCAGAATAATAATATCGGTTATTGGTCGAATTATTTTCATAATGGCATACGGTTATTCGAATTTATAACAGA
The DNA here is from genome assembly GCA_037158775.1 of Hetaerina titia. NCBI lineage: Eukaryota > Metazoa > Arthropoda > Insecta > Odonata > Calopterygidae > Hetaerina > Hetaerina titia. The sequence goes on along the minus strand of CM073771.1, from coordinate 109,298,864 downwards.
ATCGCTCTTCATTATTAGGTCTGCTGCTTTGATTGTGGGAGGAAATAATTACAAGGAGGCGTAATTACATTCCAATGAAGGTGGATTGCTGATTACTTCAGCTATAAATGTAGACGCAAGCTTGTGCTGTTGACTCCCTGAAAATGGAGCTATCTGTACGGGATTGAACTTATATAGAATGAAGGGAAAGTAAATGTGGAAAAAGAAAAGGTAATTAGACTTTCGAAAAGTACCGGGTGGGAGTTAAATATTTAAGATTACAAGCGAAAACGGTCTCACCAATTTCAGAGTTTGACATTATTTAAATGAAACAAAAGAAAACAATGGAACAGCTAAAGCTAACAGTTTCAGGTTTAACTTTTTGGAATTCCTTCATGGTGAGAGTAAAAAATAAGGAAAACTTTACACATCCACACACTTTTAATGTAAAACAGCATTGTTTGCATTAAAAATTTGTTTTTGATTATATTGTATAAAAAGTGTTTGGAAGTGTAAAGTTTTCCTTATATTTTATCGTCAATGGAACAGCTGACGCAAATCTTGATTATAAAGGGGAAAAAAGGATCACTTAAAACTATTAAATGGAGCGTTTTGCGGACCATAAAATTGATTTTCCACGAATGGCATTGGTCAAATTTTTGGTTGAACTCTGGGAATATGATTTGGAGAAATCTAGACGCAGAGGAATGAGACCCGGACGAAATGTTATACGGGCTGGAGAATTTGGCGGAGAAAATGCGAATAATAACCTTTGTAAGCATTTCAATCTTTCTCTTGCATGGGCTCACACTTGCGCCATCTAACGCACTCATTCATAATTGGATGCCATTCTGGGACCCTAAAAAGATTGTCGGGCTCGAGTTGAACTGCTATAACCCTTGCGCCACGTCTCAAATATCTTTTCCCTCCGAAACTTTCATCATCCCTCATATCCACTTTGGACTCTTAAAACTTCTCGGATATTCCCGCTTTGAAGTCGACATAATTTCCAATTTGGATTCCGCTTTTATGGTATCCGGAAATGACGTATGGCCCGAAAAATTTGTCGGGAGGGAGATGTATAAGAGGTGATGCTGGGAGAGGGGGCGAGGACATCCCCTTCCGATGTATTTTGGATTGCAGTCACGATCCTCGAGAGATCTTTGCGAGGGATGGGGCAGGGGCGTCTGCTGGGGGAGGTTGTGTGTGAGCGGATGGATGGGATCAGGGATGAATGGGGCAAAAACGAAGGACGCAAAGGTCAAGAGGCGAAGAGACGCGATTTCAGGGCGTGGCAGGAGGTGGTCGCTTCCTCTTCGCTAACTCCTATCGCTTTTGTTCCCTCAGTTTGAATTGTTACTTCCACCCGAAGAATCTTCACGTCTAACTGCATTTTTGGTTATCTCAGGAAGCTAAGAAAGGAAAAGTGAAGTCATAGACGTGAACTCGACGGAAGAACTTGTTCAAAGGGATATCATCAGTTCTTGCAAATCGTCACGTTTAGTATATTTGACAGGAGCAAGATGATAATTTTTCATTTCATTTTACCAGCGAGATGGAATGTCGCACCTCCCCCCCTTTCAGCACCTCTTTAACATATGGGACCAACATTTCCGGGCCATGCGTATTATCTGGAAGAACCGAAGAGGCTTTCCGATGTATTAAGAAACACTTAAGTAAGTAGTATTCTAAACACATCAAAGTTAATAAATTATCAAAGTCGAACGGGGCAATATCTGCTCGTTGAAGTAGCTGTAAAATTTGAGATCCTGAAATTATGAATTGCTATCCGTCTTTAATTGTGTTTTATATCCCCTGCCCCATGTTCCTCTCCGAAGAATTGATGCTTCACGCAGTCCGCTACCATCTGCAGGGTGCCACATTTTCTATCTGTGGCGCTAGGGGTGTGGACCTTGAGTTGCATAGCCGTGGGTTAACCGAATTTTAACCTTCTTGCTTTGCAGATTTGAATAACTTCTTGGCATTTTGGATTTCTGTCATACAAGTGCACTCATTAATCGTATAAGTGCACTCATTGGACTCCTGTCTCACAGGACTAGGAGTAGTTTTGCATCTAATGTGCGTTGAAATTTTCTGGAATAATTTTCGACAAACACAGAACTCTTATGCAGACAGACTTTTGGCAGTGGACGTGTTTTGAATCCTTAGATACGCTCCAGGGGATTTCACTCAAAGTGATTGGGGAATTTTTTGCGCCGACCCCAGGAGAACGCGAGAGAGTATTTTATGCATATTTGTTTGACTCTTGAAATTCGCAGCTACCTAGCCTGGATGTTTTGCGCTGCACTGTGGTGTCATTTGACCCTCCTTTGCATTCTAGTATATTGCTCATTGCATCGTTTGATGTTTGAGTAATTTGGTTTTTTTATGCACGAAAAAGTATTCAATTAAAATTTTCAGACATTTTTTTAGAAATGTGAATATCAGATTGAGCGTGTTGTCTGTGCGATGTGGATGATTTTTCCCGAATATTTATATTTATAAAAAGGTAAAAGAAATAAATAGGCTGCTCTATGAAGATGAGGAATCCCTAACTCTTTTGGGACATTTTGATCTTGCCATGTAATAATTAAAAAAGTAAATGTTTTATATCGTTATATTACAAACAGATATACCGGTATCTATCAAGAAAAGAAATTGGGAAAACATTGGATTTACAAAGAGATATATATCCTCCTTGGCTTGATTCACGATCCCCATTCAAATAGTTTCTACCCTTACTATTAGATCCACTGCTCTAAACCCTCATTTCATTCTATTCTCATTTTTTCTTTTCTGATTTTTTTCACTTGACTTTCTTTTAAGCAGAATATTTTTTGTCGACGTAATTGTGGTAAAAGCCTCTTCGTGAATAACTAACCAGTGTATTGCACTCGCGTAAAAGGCCTTGTTCTGCTGCTTGCTTGAATGTAAACATTGAATTCTATGATTCAGTTACCATTTTATGTGAGCAAGTGAGAGTAATTGCTATCGTTAAAGAAATACTCGTATTTATCAAACATAAATATTCCAGGTTTAACTTTGTGGAATTCCTTCATGATAAGGGTAAAAAAAGAAACTTTGCACTTCTACCTAAAGCCTTTCAAAGAAAATCTTTATGTGGAGTGCAAAGTTTATTTTTTTACCCTCATAATGAAATATATGTCTTTTTTTCTAATTAAATTCGATAATTAAAGGGTATAATCTTTATCCAGCCAACCATTATCTTAAAAATGTGGAAATATTTGGAGTAAGTAATGGACGAATGTCGCTCGTTTGTTCGTTAATTGTAGTAATGTAATCGAATGGAACGAAGATCCCGATCGTATGTTCAGTCGCCCAACTCGAAAAGACAATTTTAACTCCACTTCTACTTATTTCTCCCGAGAGCAATTAAGTTTTGGTAGAATGGTTTTTCTCCATACAGTATTATGGGTTCTATTCATATTTTGGTATTATGTTTGAACGAACGTTTTCATCATCGAATAATTTTCTCTAGAAATCGTCATCATCATATAGTTTAAGATTGATTCATTTTGTTGTATCATTTGGTGCATATTTTGAGTAAAATAAACATCAAAGATGGTAGAAAATAGTCCTATTTGTTGTTCAGCGGCAGCGCACTTCTTGAAGTTTCCGGCATTGGGAACAGGCTTGGGCACATCGTTAGAGGATGTTTCTTCCAGTGCACGGGGTGCGACTGATACAGAAACGCAATTTTAAATCGCAACCACACTCGTCTCCCAGCTGGAGTGTGGTATATGTAGTATGTGTGTCGACGGAACAACAGTGGTATTCATTTCTAGATGTAACGTTGGGAATTGTGGGATCGAATGTTTGCCGCTCTTTATTCGGTCGGAATGGATTCAATGTGAAAACGCAGAGCGGATTTCCCAGTCCCAACAAAAAACCCAAAAAGCGGTGATTCATTCCAAGTCGATGGGGTGAGCAGGCTCTGTCACTCGCCGTAGGAGCCACCTGAGCGGCTGTCTTCGGTTCGCACTCCCGAGAATGTTGCCGAATTTGGACTGGAATCGATCGGCCGGAGCACACGGCGGGACCAGTGAACGTGGGGATGCTCGAGCGCCGCACATGCCTGACGGGGTTGTACGGCGTGCTCTGCGTGATTGCTTAAACTTTGGTCCTTAAGAATTGCAATTAGTGCATTCTCGTATGTTATGTGATAGTAACAAAAATGCGCTTGTAATTCTACCATCGGTTACGTCGTGACATGTTGATTGGTGATTCTGCCCTGCAAAAATATCTTGCCATTGGTGATGATGACCGCTTTCGCTTGCGTGGTACTGTTAATGAGTAGATCATTTGATACTAATGTGATGCACACTCCTAGGGATTCAAAAAGCGGCCCCTTTTCATCGTTCCTAAAGTTTCCTTGTGGTGTGATTTTCCTCGCCATCGAAGCTTCTTCATTTATTCTCTCTTTTTCTCTTTCCTTTGATACTTCCGTGAGTGCCTTCTGTCCCTCACAGTAGCTACCCCTATCTTCCACCACACCCACCGCACCCCTCCCGCGGTGACCGATCACCCCTCTCGGACACAGCGAAAGGGCCACCAGCATCCAGAATTGTCCGTGCAGCAGCCGACCGCCATCGAGGTATTTACCTTCCATCGAGCGAATGAGCCCCCCCCCCCATCTTCATCATTTCCCTTTCAAATTCCTCCCTCGTCCCACCCCACGCCTCTCACCACTTCACCGTCGTTGGCCTTTGGCAACATCTCTGTCTAATATTACTGTGTATAACGATTGAAGAACTTGGATCAGATGGATTTAGGGTAATCTGTTGTAATACATATATTTTTACGATTGGAAGAGGAGAATGGTAATTATTTCTTTGGGTCTTATTCACCTCCTCACTCTCCGCTGCGAGTGTGATAACGTGATCCCTCTCGGAGATTCGTGTTGTGGTTGGGACTGGGTAACTCATTGAGAAACTCTTTATTCCTATTTTGTTCTATTCTCATTGTCCATTATTTGTCACTGCCTCATATATGTTACTTGTAATGTGAAAGTTTATTTCTGCTTTTCATGTCCTTATTGTTTTTTCACTCACTAGTGATAATTTTTTGGATCTCCGTACTTGTCGAATCGTGCTATAATGCGCAACCGAGTGTATTGGTGTGAAAGAAAACGGTGGGGAGCATAGTTATGTAGAAATTTTGGTAGGCGATCTTTCCACGCTCGAAAGGTTACGCGTGAACATATATGCCTTTCCTATTTTGCAATATTTTTGATTAGACGCATTGGTAATATGCTATTGACGGTCCACCTCATCAGCCCGAAAAACCAATCATAATCCATTTCTGAAACGTTTGGGGAGGCGTGTAGTCGCTGAGTTCCACCGTTCAGTAGTTTACATCGATCTCAAAAAAGCTCCATGTCTGACTCTTGGCACCAAAATGTGGCGACATAAAAGATCTTGAATGTAAAGATCAAGTTGAAACACAAAAGAGGAAAGGGATATCGACTCTTTCCTGCGACGATGGCTTTGTTGGATCCGTAAAAGCACGGGGAGGCTGACCGAAGATTCCACTTGAGCCGCGGAATTGAAGCGGGTGGGGTCGGGGTAATCTTCCCATTTCTCACCGCCCCTCGCTTGTCATTTGTTTCCATTTGATCTGTCCTCCGTCATCGATTATGTTTCCGCGGTCCCCGAGCTTCCTTCAGGACGTGGCTTAAGCGAAGAGGCAGCGAAAAATCCTTCGCTCCTTGCGATCCCATCCTTTAACTCGGCGGACGCCCCTTCCTGCGCTCTATCCCTACCCCCTCTGCAGAGACACGCCCACATGTCCCCCATATCCATTCTCGTGCCCCCTTGCTAGAGCGAACCCTGTTTTGCGACGCCCTTCGCACCTCCTTATGGGGTACTCACGAGAGGAGATGGTGGCGCGGGGAAAGATCTGGTGAAGGTCATGCAGAGGAACTTCTTCATGGGCGGTTTTACAGTCATCACTGTCGCATTGACGAATGGCATTTAGGGGGAATAGGACCTGACACACGGATCAGGTTGTTCTTTCTTTCGTTCTTGCAGACGAAAATTTATATTTGTGTATTATACTAGTATTGATCGGCAGTGGATCACATCGCAATAGAGGGGAGAATGTTAGGCAAACGAGGAAGGGGCAGGAATAGGATAAGGATGTTGGACGAAATGAAGGGAGGAAGGAAATATACAGAGATGAAGAGGGGCTTTTTATTAGAGTAGGATGATAGGTCGTGTTTTATTAGGAGAGACAAGGGAAGTATTTGGTAGTTGTGTCCATCCAAAACATACCTTATACCTGTATATTTCTTAATAAAAAATATATCTCTGATTCTTAGCTGCTGTTCTAGTGTAAGTGTAAAACTCCAAGTGTCAGCAACGTCAAATCTCTTGTTGCTTAGCTCACATTTTATCTTTAAAATGAACCTACTGCTTGCAGTTATTTATATTTTGACTTTATAATTTGGAAGGGAAGCAGTTATTGCTTTTTCCTCCTCTTCGTAGCCTTTAGGTCTTTTTTTATATACTCTTGGATGTTTTGTTTCATTTAACGAAGTGTATATTTAGTGTTTGCAAGAAAAATACAAAATATTCACTAATTAAACTGTCAAACTAAAATGTAGAGATGAGAAATATGAATACAATTGGAGTAATGACTAGAATTCTTTTATTTAATCGCATCGCAGGGAAGAAATGAAAATTGAGTGTTTGGGAGGTAAGCATGCGTTGAGTGACAACCCGGGTCAGTTCTGCTGAAAAATATGCAACTCCTTTGAAATCAATTTTGGTAATGCTTATGCAAATTGCCGTTATATACGTAGGTACATGCTGAAATAAATGATGAAGGGGAAGGTACCATAATATCGCATTAACAGAAATGTGCTGACAAAACCATTTTTACCCGTTTAAAGCGTAGGGTATCTTGTTTTATTCCGAGGAGTGCAATTCCACCGCCTACGTCTTTATAATAATAATAATGACCGATGCTTTGTTATTATCCATCATAAACATATCATCGTTACCAGTAGCCACTTTTAAACATTCTGAAAATTCGACCTTTTAGTCTGATGACCAGAGTGCTCTATGGATGAAAGAAACGGAGGGGTCAGGGATAAAATCCCAAAAATTCCTCTGAGCATCTTGAGATAAACCCTATCTGCAATTTTTGTCGGGTGCTAGATCTTCGTGTTGGACCGGAGGAGATTTAGCGAGTTGTAGGGGCGAGACTGTACGGCGTGTGGAATCCGTGGCGATCATAAGGGTGCAATTTGAGGTTGGAATGTGAGAAGCCAAGGAAAAGACAATAGGCTGCGTAGGACTGTACGGTGAAAGGATAAAGGAGTTGCTGTTTGTTAACTACCCACATGCATTTGCTGGAAAGAAAGCTTAAAACATGACAAGAATGTCAGCCTGTATGAGGAAGGAGATGAAAAGGTATAACCTCGAGGGAATTAGGATAGTTAAACTGTATTAATGGTTGTCTGTCGAAGTTGGGAGAATTCTTATCGAATAAGAATAGGAATAAACACTTTTGAGAATATAAAAGAGTTTTCTTATTTAAGCAGCCAGATTACTCGTAAGAAAGACTTAGTAAGCAGAGTAGTGAAGGTCTTTCTACCAGAAGAAGGAGCTACGATAGCGAATAGAGTTGGCCGACGCAAGTGGATCTGGTTCATTAAATCTTACGTTATGAATGTTCTTGGGACGTGGTCCATTGGAGCTATGGGGTGGAGAAGCTTAGCTTTAACCCAGCGTCACACTCTTGTCCAACAAGTTTCAGCTGGGTACCTTGCCCAACATACCTCAGCCGTATGTTACCCTCTGGTGTGTTCTGGTTGAGGAAAGATTTCTTAAAGCGACAAGCTCATTTTCCTCCGCTATCAAATAATAGCGTTGAAAATCTCACCATATCGTTGGAACTGGCGTCGTCATCAGGGATTCCGAAGAGTGGATAAAATAAACTAGTTATTTATTTCTCCTGAAAACCGTTTACGTTTCGGTCGAATGCACGCAGTCCTATTTATGGAAATGTCGTCGCAAGTATCTAGCCGATGAAATCGCAGTAATTCTTTCTCCGGCGAGCATTCCGCGATATCACCACTTCTCATTGTTCACACTCCAGTGATAAGATTTTAAAAATCTATACTTTTATAATTGCCTCTTACATGGACTAATCAATACTGATTACTTGGAATGGTAATCGTGTGCTAACTCTAAAGTTACGTAACAAAAGATAAATCACACCAACTTGTGAAGAGTTGTCTGTATTATTCTTTGAACCGATGTATGATTTTTGACTAATTAATATGTTTGTCATTTGATAATCGATTTCTAGTTTTTTTTAATTATCATCCTCATTACTATGCTTAGTAGTTGTATTCTTTATTGAATAGCTACTCGTCACGTTTCCTTTATCACTGAAAATCCAAACGTAGCGGCGTAACGCTCAATTTTGAAGTGAACTCGAATAAAACTCGTAACTTGTTTTTTGGGGTAAGCCAACGAAATATGTCGCCCGGAGCCAGATTGGAAAACTATAGATTATGGTCAAATACGCATTGGCTCTCAAATTTGTGTCGTGTCTTTATATATTCTTTGAAAATCGCTAATTGAAATATTTTTATGAATTTATGCAGAGGACCAGTGGTAGAAGGCGGGAATGAATGTACATATCATTCCTGAATTTTTTTTGTTAACTAATGAGACACTACTGAATAGACGCGAGTCTGGTCGCAGCATGGCATTTTCGCAGAGTACACTCAGCAATCGGAAATTCCCGATGTGATGGCTGTGCGCGACGCCTGCCCCGGCGGAGGCAGGGTACCGCCCCTCGGTCGCTGGCCTAGAGCCCGAGGGTTCGAATCCTGCTTCGGTGGCCGTTGTTTCACTCTGGGTCAAGGGCATACTATATCCATGTGTCCATCAGTGACATCACATACTATAGTATGTTATAGTTTCTCTTTTTATTTCATATTTATACTCCCATGTCGAAAACCAAACGCACCTCTGCTACACATATTTTCATAATTAAAGGGGACCAATTTTTAATGATTTAAAAATAGTATTAATTTTTAATACCGATTAGCGAATTGCGAAGGGCCCAAAAACATAGCTAGCTAAGATAAGTTTTTAAGCAAATATTAGGGTACCCATGTCCGCGCTAGTAAAATTGCCAACGAAATAATTACTGTAGTATCTGTAATGTATATTGTGCATCACTTCTAGACTCTTAAGGTTTTACGTAAAGCTTTTGAAAACCTTTGGCTTGAAGGGTCCACTTAACAGTCATATCCTTTGAGATAAAGTTTACGGAAGAGACAATAATGGGATCAAAATCCGAATATGTTTTGGGGAATAATATTGATTGGGTCTTATAACTATAACTACGTTCAACTTTGTAATATCTTTTAATATAGGAGGAGACAATTTAACAGTAAATGGAAGCTGCAAGGGACGTTTGCCTAAAAAACCGATAACTAGAAAAATATAGAGAAAATACTCAAAATTATGACACTTTCAGTTGTAAATAGTGTATTATATTAGGTTTGAGTATGTTTAATAGATTAAAATGCTAGTTTTTATCTTGCTAGTCATACTTTGTTTACCGAGCGATTTGTAACGATTGTATTAATGACAAGAAATATTTTTTTTCTTTTCAGGTACGTACCACTTACATGGACCTTTCCTTTGATGTTTCTGATGTGGTTACAATGGAAGTAAGTCTTAACCTCTTACTCCTGTAATGAAGTGAAAATGTGAGTGAATGTTTTCCTATTCCAGTTTCCCAAAGAGCACCTGAGGGAAAGGTTGCATGCGCTCTTGCTACTCGATGCAGGATTCCGTTAGCCATGGCAAACGTTTGATGTGACGGCAAAAAGCAACAACTTGAAATTTCGTGTGCACTGTGCTTTGCGAGAAGTATTGCTACTCATTCCTTTGCATGAATGGATTTCGTACCGAGCGGTCCCTGTGAAGCGTTCATGGTTTGCTAGGTTTTCGACGCCACTCTTCTGATGGCGGAATAGATTGCTATGTATTATGGTAGACGCAACGCTTTCCGTGAATGCATGCTGCGTTTCGTGAATGTCTTATTTAGATTAAGTTATGAATGATCATCGAACCTAGGTAATAGTGATATTTTATCAGCATTGTAGCTCCGTCTTTGCTTGTAACAATGAATGACTCATAATGTGTATAATCTTTACATATTACAGTTAAATATACGTATTTCTGTTTGAATGAATATATATATATATATATATATATATACTAAAATCAATTTGAATATTGTCAATGCATTATAATAAATTCGTGTAAATGCTTGGCTTGCAGATTGAAAAAATATAAACCTTCTTTGAAATGAAAATAAAAAGTGATGCGAAAAATAATTAACCTTATACAAATGTGATCAGTGCAACGCAGGGATGATTCACTAGGATTTTTCATTTGCTGCTTTAATTGCGTCCTTTTAAAGAGTGAACTCATTAATTGAAATATGTTGAGGATCCCTAGGGTGTAAAAATTTCTTGAAAACACTCGAGATAGTGTGAGAAGTAGTCAATGAAAAAGGTTGAATTCCCTGCTAGACAAAGACAGTCAGCGCGACCTAGAGATGCCGTACCTCATAATTTTAGGAATGTTTTGAGCAACTTTTGAGTCTTTGCTGGCTAACAAAAATAGGGCGTGGAATCTAACCCGAGCGTTGTAGTTTGAATTTGTTTTTTCACCACTCCACGAATATAATTGAATTTTACTCTTCTTTCCTTGTATTAAAATCACATTTCCTTTTTATTTACTGCCGAGTGAACCGTTTAATTCACAATTTTTTTTGTCAATTTCAGAGCGAGGAACTAAGTAGTGCGAATGTAGGTGGGGGGGAGGGGGTGGATTTCTTTTCTCGGAACGAAAAAGAAAACACACACTGCTGTTGTTGGATGAATAAAAAAGAGGTGAATGTTCCCTCCACGCTTTTAGGGCCGTCATCATTTTGGGAGAAGCGTGCTTTTGCAAGTCTCACTCGCAGTACTAGTTCCCCCAAGTTGAGCTGCATCCTTTATTTCTCAGGGAAAAACGGGCGTGAGGGAAGTGGGTCATGACCGTGACTCCTCGTCCAATGGGCGCCTCCCCTCCCTTCTGCAGCGGAGAGCGTGGCTGCCAGCAGAGAGGGAGAGAGAGAGAGAGAGACGAAGATAGAGGGAGGACAGAGGAAAAGAGAGAGGAATGAAGGAGAAGGGAGTAGGTGGGGAGAGCGAGAGGAGTAGGATTTTGCGAGGGTGCCCTACATGCTATCGTCATGTGAGACGTACATCTGGGATTATTTGCTGGAACTCTCGGAGAGGCTAAAACGCCAGAGTACTCTCGTTGAACCTAACTGCTGAAAAAACTTCGCAGGAATTTCATATCCTTTTTGTGCATAAATATTTCAGTTATCATCATATCATCATTGATTCCACTTTAGCATTATTTAGATCGATGCCATGTTCATATAGATGAAATGTTTATTTGCTACCTGCAGCACAATGTGCGCTGTATTACAGTGACGTCGGCCATTTAGGGTAGCTACGAGCGCTCGTGCTAATCTTCTTAATTTGTTCGTTCAGCATTATCAGACTAATTCTGTAGACCTAATTTTCTTTAGCATCATAGCGGAACTGTAGCCGTGGCATTAAAAACTGACGACGTGCTATCTTTTAGAGTAAGTGTTTTGAAGGTCCACGGAAATTTTCCAGACACTGTTGAACCTTAAGCGACGATTTGTATTAAAGCACGTAGGTTTAGTAAAAACGTTTATAGTTTAATATAGCTATACTATTCTCAAGGGCAGGGTTCTTTTGGGTCTATTTATGTGCCTTCATGTTGCGATAAACACCTTTTCCAACTGAAACAGAAAGCACGCATCAATTTTCTATGAATTATTAGTGTATAATTTTATAAATGAGAGTCCACAGTTCTTTCTCACGGGCATTAAAAAAGGCATCATCAAAAGAAATCCTCATCAGGGCATATTCTAGTTGACTAATCTATGAAGTCATTGGTTCCCACCAAACGGTCGTTGCCAATACAGAGTTACATCCTCCGCGAACTACTTCTTTTAAAAGGAGAGTGTACCTGGGGTGGGGTTTTCAATTAGAACTCACAGATTTTTGTCGTTTAGTACATGGGGAACTCTTAATGACTTGGTAAAACCGTAGGCTACTGACAGGAAGATCTTGATTCGATTCTGAGTTACGCCTTTGGTGTAATAATTTAGGAATTCTAATTAGAAAAATTATCCAAAGTCAGGCATTCATATAAATGTATAATGGTACATATAAAAACATAAAAGACTTTTGCATTCAAATATCAACAAGAACAATGGTAACAAAATATCAACGCATATTGAAATAGAAAGTTGTAGGTACCTATTGGAGAAATGAAATAGGATGCCTGGAGACAGTCTGGGAAAAGCAAAGTGATGCAATGGATTGCTCATGGAAGCCAATGGGGAAAGGCTCAATAACCCTGGAAGACACAGGCAACTCAGGGTGAACTACCCCCTACCTCGAGTGTGTGAGTTTCCCATGCCGAATAGGGCTTTTTCAATCGAATTGATTATTGTGGAGTCATGCATCGTAAAAGGAAAAATTAATATAAAGAAAGACAGTTTCCAAACTTTTTATGCTTCAATAGTTTTCATCCTAAGGCACAATACCATGTTACAAATATGTTGTTTGAAAATTATGTTCATGTAGTAAAACTTGCACCTCATCCTTCCCCCCCAAGAATGGTTTGACTCCTGCAGATAGTGTGATGCATCACGTTCACACGTACTGTATTGCGAATTGCGTGTATCCACGGGGCTACCGATCGCTTCGCAATATGCCCGCCTTCTCCTACATGTTGGAAACGCATAGTACTCGTAGATACCTGTAGTCACGCTTTTGACTCACTCTTTAACATTTTCGGATTTTCTTGGAAGTAAGTGTATTCTGTTATTCACAAATATCTTTATCTTTCAACGAGAGGGGAACAATATGAGAAATTAATCATTATCAAATGCGACTTGTGTATCATAATCGTAACACCGCTGGTCTCCGGAGAAGATGCCCTAAAAAATTAATTCGCGTATAGAACCATTGGGACTACGACTTGATATCGAGGCAATACTTCTTGCGTGGAAATATTAATATAATCATTGAAATTGTTTAGTTAAATATAAGTTTTTAAAAGGAGAACTCTTCCGAACAGCAGTAGCAGTTTCAGTTTAAAAAGATCGCCCCTCTTAGGTTCGTTGACTAGGTTTTCTGTGAACTGCAGGTGAACATTCTAGGAACAATAATATTAGGATATCATCTAGCGGAGAGGCAGTTTGATTTTCCACGTTGTAGGACCCAGTAACATTTCTTCGAAATGATTCTTCTTAACTCTGGCCTGGATAACGAAATGTGGAAGCCTACGGGTATAAACGTGCAAGTCTTGATTAGGAAACCGAAATTGTTGCAATGATTTGCCATCCATATTAATACGGTTGAAGTGTTTAACAGGCAAAGGAATAGAGGTGAAGATATCCGTAGTCCTAGGATCCTTATATTTGCTCGAAATTATTGCATTTCCGTCGTTCTTGACTTATATTCTCAATTATTCTTTCTATTGTCCCTTAGAAAACCTTATTAGCTATTTATATTCTATTTACTACGAAGGTATTTTTAGTAAGGTATAATTTTCAATTGAGGCCTGGGGTGATTAGTACTTTAAAAAAAACACATAAATATAGTATTCAACCCGAGGTCGGTTTGGTAGGTAATGGTAAAGTTCACCCAGTATTAAGTCCGACGGAGTGGGAAATACACACATCAGGGTAAGAAAAGGGGCCAGATCCTTCCAGGCCGGCTATGGTTTCGCAGGAAAAGTCACATTGCCTGGTTCCCGAAAAATCACATCAATTGGATGGAGCCCAGAGAGGCTTGAGGATGTCCAGAGTATCGCGGGAATCGAACCCGGGTCTTCTGGTCAGTGGTTCAACGCTCAACCCCTGGACTAACGCGATCCACGGTTAGTACTTCAAGAAAGTAAATAATGAAGGTATGGTGCGGCCCTCTGGGGCACTTAAAGAACGTTGAATCGTGAAACTTATTAATTTAAGATATAATATGCATGTAATATGATCCTTTTACCTGTTACTTGTAGGTTTGGAAGTAGTATTTGCCTTCTTCCACGGAGAACTGTCTCATTTCAGTAGGATAAAGGTAAAGAGAGAAAAACGTACTTTCTGTTCATTAATTTATCGTTTCTACTTTGACGGGAAAGTATTTTGTTTTATTAGTTAGTAATTTTCTCGGTGGAAGGTTCCCGCTACTGTAAAAATAGCTGTAGCGTTTCAATTATTTAATTTTTAATTATTTATTCTAAAGATTGCTTCGTAAAATCGGTTTTAAAGTCTCACTACCCTGACGTCATACTCGCACATTAATCACGAAATTTAGGGAGCACCAACAAAGCGAATCCTGGATGTAAAAATCCAAGAATGAGAAAGAAGTAGAGAAAACGGAGTGATGGGCTTAGGAGAAGTCAGAATGCATTTCCTTCTGTTGTTCGTCTTGGATAAATTTTGTGAAAAATAGACATTTTCAAATCGTCTTAGGCAATAAAGGCATCTCTAAATTTAACACTTTGAAAAAACACGGCACTTTTGTCTTGGTCTTGCGGTAAAAGGTTGCCAAAGTAAATGTAAATTCGCAGCTTAAAATAGTATCACTGAAGTTTCTGACAATTAAAATCTTTTAGAAAAAGCCTTTGAGAAGAGCAGAATTTCACGGGAATTGTGCAGAATTCAAATTTCGTTGATTAAGAGCAGTAATTAATTGTCGGTGCGGGATATACACATTTCACAATTAGAGCAGCAGTCTCTAGTAGTACTTTGTTGCATTTACTCCCGTAAAGGAATACTTAATGAAATTATGTTTGATGTTCTTTTTTCTCAGATCCAATACTTTTAAGTGATGCGCTTGTAAATAAATAAAAGTAACTCTTAAAGGACTTCTTTCCGCTGACTCTGCTTTCGTTATTCTTAGATGGGCTTCGAATTTGAGCGAGTTTTTTTCAATTAAAATTACTGAGGAAGGGAGAATGCGAATACGACGCATGAATAAAAGGGGGGAAGTCTGGGATAAGTAACTCAGTAGTGGAACCTGAGGAAGACCGTGTTGGCCTTTGTATAGAAAATGTAATTAAGTAACTTTCCACGTTCGTTTCGCTATTAATTTATAAGGCTATACCTAATTTCACGCAAATTTCACGTATTGAAGGAATACTAAGCAATCCAGTTTGTATTGAATGTTTGAATTAAAGATGAATTGTATTTTTTGTAACTTTTCTCTTTGAGGCGATGATAAATCTCAATACAGGAAAATTTCTACCAGTAGTAAAGGTACGAATGAAATAATTACCAAAAGAAAGATTAAATATGCGTGTAAATAAACTGCGAAGAGGTTGGTAATTCAATCATTGCCGTCGTCCTTATTTTATCAACTTCAGGAGTGTTTTTTTAATTTTTACAGAGACCAATCTAACCTGATTTCAGAATTGATTCTTGTTGAAATCTAAAATAGATCTATTAAAGTCTGGCGTTAACATCTTGATATATCCGTTGGTTTAATTTCCCTTAACCATCCACCTTCTGTGCCTACCACTGATACATACAATTCCTTCCTTAAATAATCTGATTCAGTTTGTCATTTTATTCCAAACTAGTGATCAGCAGGGGATTTTGGTAGTGCAGTGGATAGGACAATGAGCTACCGAGCGGAGGGACTGAGTTCCAGTCCGGGTGACGCCTTCAGTCACCATTTGCTTTGTCTATCTGCAAATCGACCTTCCGGTTGATTGCTGTGATTTGATTTGGTTTGGTCCTCGGGAACGTCCTTTTTGGTTTTCCTTTTAAAAGTTTCTGCCAAGAGTTAGGTAGGACGCGTGTGGTAATAAGGTTTTCAAAATATATGCTGTGGAAATGTTCTATATTTATTGACGATCTACTCACGTATTCGTAATTCTAGTTCTGTTTTCCAAAGTGAAAGCGGAGTTGTATTCGCTTTCTATTGTGTGCATAGATGTTGCGGCGCTTCCCGTCGGAGGGGCGAGGGGCGCGCGTCGGTAAGCGCTCGTCGGCATTTCCCTTCACGACGGAGGGAGTCGCACCGCGAAATTGCATCCGGCCGAAAGTTTAAGCCAAAGCGCTTCTGCAATTAGCCGTCTCCTATCGGAATGTTACGGCGAAGCTGTTGTTTGAGACGAGCGGAGGCGGGAGGGGTGTGCATTAGCAGCCTCCGGGGTCGTGTGTGTCGCTGCTTCACCCTTCCCTTCCTTCCGTCCCGGCACTCCGAATTGGCCGACGTCATTCGTGCTTCCGGATGAATGGAGGAGCGCGCGAGACAAAGGAATGAAATTAGGACGCCGCGTGTCGCCGTGCTCGGGGAGGGCAGCCGTTGGATGTAATGGAGGAGTACGTTTGCGCAAATGTTTGGGAACGCTAGACTGGCTCACTGGAGAGACCAGGCATGTGATGGAAACTTGGTCGCTCTGACAAAAGACTGGCACACCTTTCGAAAATTGCTCTTCACTCACGGTGTTCCGTAGCCTAGAAAGCTCATGCGATTAGTGGCGTATATCGATGTGAAATCCTGTTTTCGGAGCATTTTAAAAGAAAAAAATATATCCTGTCAATCGTTTTACACTGCATGCGTAGTAAAACATCTCAGCAATCAATCAGTGGGTTTAATTTAATTGCGAGGCTGTCTCTCACTAAATACATCGTCGTAGCTCGGGGACAAATTCCCTTCACCAGGACTGCATACCGTTAAATTCATGAATAACGCTCAAATGACGCAGGAACGTTTAAAATACAAAAAAGTTTTGCTTTTATTTTCTATTCGCTCGATTTTAGTTATGATACCTATGTGAATAATTTATTTGCGGGGAAATGTTTTTGTTCCCCAAACGCTTCAATTGCGTAAAATTTAATTTCATTATACTGTGAGCGATTTTTGTGGCCATATATTCTCAATGTGCTTCAATTGTACTTTCTTCACTCCTGGTGTGAACTTGGTGGATTGCATTCATTTTTAATAAAACTGAAGACGGTGACTTTGAGATTTTCTTTTTCTATATGCTTCCACCACTCTGTTTTTATCTCTGTCCTCCAGGCAGCAGCATATATGTGCCGAGTTTCAAAATGTTGATGACTATGCTGCCACGTTTCCATTTGGAAAACAAAATCATCGTCAGACTGGGGTGATGCTCGATTGTTAATGTCATCATTTATGACTGGAAGCACTGTGTTGCGTCCTCCGAATTGTGCTCAATGACATTCTCTTTTATGAGTGTAGGTAAATAGAAATTAATTGGACTGTCTCTTGTGATTAGCCATAGTTACATAGCATTAAATACGAGACCCATATAATTCTTATTGCTTGCCTATCTTGAGAATCTTAATAAAAGTTGTACACATTTTAATTTCTATTTTATTTATTCGCGTTCTTCTCCTGGATTAAATCTACTATTATTTAAAACATACAATTTTCCTCTTTTTATGGGTCCACCTTTATTCCGTAACGATATTCACTCCGATTTGTATTTAAAAGAAGATTCGGTTGAAATTTATCGTTTTATTTCCGCGAATGAGTAACGTCTGGAAGTACTTTTTGTTTTGATGTCATTTCGCATCTATATACTTCTGTTTTCCTTCTATTACCTCTAACTCTCCATTTAGTGCGTAGCATTGTAATTTCCAACTCTTAACTCTATGAAAATAGCAGCTGAATGATGCTCATGACCCTAGAGCACAGAGTTAATTAATTCCGGCGTTCAGGCGAGTAACTGTCCACAGGCGACATGTGTTTGGTCTCGAAGAAGTCAGCAGTAAGATTTTTCCCTCTATTGACCGCAAGGCACATCGAAACTTCTTTTCGGCGCGCAAAATGGACTATCACTCCTTAGTTGTTATTGAATAATTTAAATAGATTTTTTGCGAATCTTTTTGTCATTTAAGCCTCTCCGCTTGAGCGAAACTCAACGAGAGGTTGAACTTAATAGCATCATAGTTGCTCAGCATTTTTCTTACGTACACCTTGTTATGTCTCGCATATGCGAGACACCCCGAGAACACACACAAGTACGCACGGACGCATAGATAGGGGTTGCATTGTGCGGTGGTGATTTATGTTCTGTCTACGGGGTGTTGAGCCCTTTCGTTCTCGACTTCTTTTTTTTAGGGCGTCGAGACACGATTCTGTTGCCCTGTGGCAAATTTTTTCGAATGGGTTTGCGTTACTAGAAGTGCATGGGGGGTGAAGTTGATTGCATAGGGGGCATGAGCCAGTGGCTAGGCGACGGCTTCGCTGCACTTGGCTGCCGGGAGGGGGTGGGGTTTTCGCAGTCTTGGGTAATTATTGTCTACGTCATCCTGTAGGAAATCGGTTTTGATAACGGTACCGAATTTGAAAGAGAATGTAAATTGTAGAATTACAACCGACCGCAGCAGTTTACGTGAGGTTCGGTTCGATATGTACTTGCGGGTGAAGTTCACGTAGTATTCAGCCGAACCCAGCTTGTGAAATATACTCATTAAGAGGGTAATGAGAAGACGCAGTTACTTTCCCTGTTGTGACTTCGGTTCTCAATTAGGAGTATCACGCAGGTAGGGTGAATTCGATGGCGTCCAGGAGGTTCGCTTCGGCGTGAGCTTCCTGTCAGTTGTCGAACGCTCTTCCCACGGAACGAGGAACGATGCACTTATAAAATGTGCTCACGTCTTCCGGATCGAAATATGGCAGTTGGTCTTATAGCTATTGTTCCGCTGGGCTGATATTCTGTCATCTTTCAATAAAATAATACGAATGATATTCCATCTCTCTTCGAACTTACGCGTTTATTGTTTTCAGGAATTACTGACCCTCCTTCGCAATATAACAATTTAAGAAACCAAGAATGCTTTTACACTATTCTAAGCACCAACCAATCTAATTTTTACAGTTTTCTTACATGATATTAATTTTTATAGTCGCATTTGGCCATGAATTAAATTTAATGGTGACCTTTATAAGGCAAAGGCTATTGCGAAATGACTGAAAACCTTGTTGCGGAGGTGTATTCATATCATTTGTTAAGTAAGACATTTTCACTTCTTCGTAATGGTGTTATTTTCAGTATGTGTTTAGAGGCCTATTGCCTGCGGCGCGTTTTGTGCACTGGAACTTTGATGTTTTGGGCCATTACAAAAATCGCTGCCCTGTATTACTCATATTCATTCAATTTTCATGGGCATTCATGTAATGAGGCGTATATAGACGGAAGCTAATCTCTGTGAGCAGAAATACTTTAGTTCCTCAAAATTTCTATTACAAATGCTTCACTTCATGTATCCAAAAACTTTTACTCGCCTTTTTATAATGATTTTATTAATTAATGAATGTCATCGAATTATCTAAAATACACTTGTTAATCTTTCGATTCTTTGGCGTTTGAAACGATGTCACCCACGACTCGACACCTTGACGAGCTGTTATCTTGGCTGCTCCTTTTGCCGTAGCCACCGTCTTCTCTTTCCCTTTAAGATCCTCTCTTCCCGTCCCCTCTTCTACTCGTGGCACGCCCCATTTCCCCCGCCCTCTCGCCCTTGCCCAACATGAAAGGGGAGGGGACCCTCTTCATCCGTTCACTCTCGCTCGCGGCCGCAGGTACCCCCGCCCCTCTGTGGATACGATTTGCGCTTATTGCATCTTTTCTCGATGCTGTAGTTGCCATTGCATCGAGAAGGAAAGTTTTGGAGTAGTGTCTTCGCAAAGGATCTGCTACTACACAGTGAATGTACAGCAAATGAGTGTAGGATTGAGAGAATTTGGGCATTAGCCTACTATATTTTAACGAAAGGCGCCAAGGGTTCGAGACTTAAACACCCTACCCGACGGTCGGCGTTCTCTATTTAATGTGCTCGGCATATGACACCCAATTAGCGATCAGGTTATCTCTTGATAATTCTGCCACCGACGGGATTCGAACCAGGACGTCCGAGTCACTCTAGCCTCCTTACGGATCTGATCCAATTTGCCAATAAATAATAGTAAATCGTCTTATCTTTCCTCTTTTGTTTCAAATCTTAATCCCTTCGATGCCTTTTGAGTCTTCCATCTTGGGCTCTTGCCCTCAGACGCCGATTTCCACATCCAAAATAATAAATTCATCACATCCATCTACAAAAAGCCAACAAACCACCAACAAGACCTCCATTTCCGCATTTTTCATCTATTTCACTGTGCACACTCCGTGCCATTTGCGCCCTCTTTCCGCATGTCCACCCCCACACATACTTATGTATATATGGGTCATGGTAGTCCAGGGGTTGGACTACTGGCTGGGGGGCCCGGGTTCGATTCCCGAGCAAACCTCTCTGGGCATCTGCAGCTCAACCCAAGCTCTGTGATTTTTAGGGTACCAGACCTTCCAGGGAAACCATAGCCGGCACAGGGAAAGGAACTGGCCCCCCTACCCTGATGTGTGAATATTCACGTGCCGTCGGGCTTGGTACATGGGTGAGCTCTACCATCACCTACTGAACCGACCTTCGGGTTGATTAGTGTGATTTTGGGGTTATGTATGTATACGAGTATATATAAACCACTAAATCTTCATGTCGACCTTCCAACGGTTTGTAGGCCTTCCCTGATGTCTTCTACCTACCGTATTCTCTTCGTATCAGGTTAGATGTTACAATTGACTGACTTCCTATTTAATTCGAAAATTGTGCGTCCCTTATCATGACATTACCATGGAAAAAACTCGTCCATGTTGGTTCTATGGTTATATATAGATGACTCACGAGCAGATTTACTATTGACGACCCTAATGGCATCAGCCTGCAGCTGACATTCTGATTTTATGAGCGTATTAGCCCCCAATGAATTTTATCTTTCCTTCATTTCTGAAGAGCAACATGGTTTCCTTCCTAGATCGTCGACATTAAGCAACCTTTCAATTTTGCAGCATCACTGTATCCGGGCCTTCGAGCGCTCATTTCAATTGGACGTCGGCTACGTCGAGTGTTTTTTAATCTTACGATAAAATAAATCATCAATTGCTACTCTACAAACTGAAGAATCGCTTTAATTTTCATGTTAAATTTCTGAAAATGTTGAATTAATTCTTAATATACAGGCAGCAACGTGTGATAAATGATGGTGTTCACTCTCTTGTCCTTGAAACAGTTAAAACTACATCATGTAAAATTCTCCTCTACGCAGATGATTGCAAATTTTTAAAACAAGTCTATTCCATCGACGACATCACTAGCTTGCAGATAGCGCTCAATGCCCTTCCTGATTGGTCTGATAATTGGTTCCGAAAAATAAATCCTGCAAAAACAAATACATTTTTTTTCACTCTCCGTAAGTCAGTCCTACCTAATGATTGTCATATTTATAATCATAAAATTCCAGCAGTCACAACTTTAAAAGATTTAGGTGTCATGTTTGACACTAAACTTTACTTTCGTGATGCATCAAAAGCATTTGTAATTAAGCTTAAGCCTAATAAATTGGTACAGTGAAGTGTCTAATTTGCCAGCTTTCTCACTTTTTTCTTTGCCTGTGTTTCTCTTGTCCTTAATTACTGCTCCCAAATTTGGGTCTCAGCTCCTACCATTTCACTAAAACTACTTGTTCACCCGTTGAATTTCTTACTCTCCATCATTCGCCACCGAAATTTCCTCTTCCGTAATTCCTCTGTTGATTATATCAGGTCATCTCTCGGCATTCTCTCCCATACTGATAGCTGTGCCATGACTGATATGAAGTTTTTTCTTCTAACAGTAATTATAGGTCATGTGAACTTTCCCTTTTCCCTCTTCGAGTGCCTTTGAGTACGACGTGGTTGAATGTCCTCTTTCATTGTGTCACCCCTCGACTCTCAATCACAAAGCGCTCATTGAACTCTGGACTTCCATCAGCCTGTAATGCAATAATGAAAAATCTCCTTGACCAATTCTACCCGTTCCAAACACCCCATTCCGTCGATCCACTACGTGCTATTACTCCCTCCTGTTTTTCTTCTGACCTCCTCCTTCTTCACTAATCATTTTGTCTCCCTCAGTTATGTAAACTGAACGTCTTTTATGTGGTGCTTTTTTTTAATTTGTATTGTTAACTTGGTTTTATGCGTTAACTTTTTATTATTGTATCGTGTTCTTTTTATTTGTTATTTGCCCAATGTAATTGGCATGATGATGTTTTTTTACTCAATAAATAAATAAAACGTCTTATTTAAATACCGGGTAGTGAAGGCACTCGATGGTCGGTTACTTTCGGGAATACGTCGGACAATTCTTTAAATCGTTACGTTCTATAATGCAGTGGTCAAAAGAGAGCGGAGTAATTCGTTTAGCCAAATATACGTCTCGAAAATTCTGTTTTAGGAAATGTGTCTTATCGCTGCTAAGTTTAATTTCTCTTTTAGAGCAGTTATTCCATCTAAAAATCATCCTGGTTTAATTCAAGCTTGTAATTTTTTATTCCTGCAAAGGAAATCAATGAGATTTCTTTACAGCTCCCACTAAGTGATTTCGACTAACGTATCTTCCGGGAAAATCTCGAAAGCAACTATTTGCATACGCCAGTGCATTACTTATCACCGTGGTGTAACATGACCGATCAGTATAACGGGAAATAAGAGGAACTCCCACGTATTTGCGTAATGAGAGCTGCTGTATTGCTGAAATAGTGGAACAATTTCATTCCCAATCTTGGTTTTAAAAATATGGAACTGAAATGGGTGCTTCAAACATTTCATGATAATTCTCATTTGTGTTGTTTGAGGGAATAATTTCTTGTTTTACCCTACGTTTTAATTAAGATAGTGTGATTTCGAGAGGGAATCGTAAACTTTTGATTATTACTAAAACATAACCGATATAATATTTATTTGTTATTCTTTAGACTACTCTACATAGTCACCATGCAGGGTTAAAAATTTCTCCTCGTGTTTCTAAACCTTTCAAAGACCGTCATTGTAGAACTCAGCAGATTGTGTCGATAGCCGTCGTTTTACCTCTTTAATGGCGTCATTCATGTTGTCATAACAGCCGACCCCGCAATGATTTTTTTGTTTTGGGAATAAGAGAAAATTACGTGGGGTGAGATCGGGAGAAGAGCGCGGTTGTGGCAAAATTTCAAAGCCACATCGCTTCGATTGCCGGTTGCGCCATGCTTGGTCTGAAAAGGAATCGGTAGTCGTGAAGTCCAGTGGTATGGCACTTTCGGCATGCGCAATTCTTCGGGAATAATTTTCCACACACTTCCGTCATTAAGGTGTCTCATTCGTGAGCATTTGGATGGTTGCTCTTTGGCCTCTCACTGATCTCTCATTTGGTCTTCCATTTCTTGGATCGTCTTTGAGGGGCATGCAAATGCATGCCAGTTTGAAAATTCCTTCTCCACATCACACCTGTGTCATATGACGAGCTATCATTTCCATAAACAGCCATCACTTCATCGTGGATTTGCCAGGCAGTGTAACCATTCAAATGAAGGACCTTAATCACATTACGAGATTCGTATGTTCTCAATGCTGCGAATTACTTCAGCTCACGGATTTCTGAAATAAAAGAAATCAACCTGAGCAGTTGTAGTTTACGATATCATGTACTTAAGAATCTACGATTAGTGATCTCGTATTACTATGCCGAAGAAGTGTTATCCAGATATCTCGGTTATTTCTTAGTATTAATGAAAAACAATCCCCTCACATTGTTCTTTGGAGTAGTATTTGTGTTATAGTACTCATTTTCAATAAATGCTTTATGATATTCCTAATCATTTACCATTTCATTATGCATGCGATTATACTCGTATATTTGTAATAATATCTAATTGATACTCATTTTTCCCCCTTTCTGATGAATCTGGATGAGTTTCCTATGCACTTCTTGAAGTGTGTTGATACTTTGTTTGTATGTAAAACCGAGTAGTTGTCGAATGGAGTAAATATTTTTCTAAATAGTTTTGCACGCGTGGTTCATGAATTTTTTTTATATTTCATCTTCCAGACTTCTAAATTGATGGATAGGATACTGTTCAGAGTAATGAACTGTTTATGAACCGTAGGGGGGTACATGGGAAAAAGAAGAAGAATGGAAGGTTCATGAGAGTAAAGAAATTATTGTCTACGCGTGATGAATGTTTACATGTTGGAACGAGAGTGAATTGGGAGAAAGTGATAGTGGGGTAACAGGAGGAGAAATAGCCACGGCGAGAAAAATGCAGCTGAAGAGATAACACGGAGGTACGCACGAAATTTGAGATGTTGACTTGACGGAAAGAAATTTTGTCGTCTCTGAGTATCTTATGCCGCGTGAAAATTGTAATACTTCGAATTTGGAGAACACTTACAGCCCAACCGCATCTCTATCCTACTTCTTTTTAGCACCGACACGATAAATTGCAGCCAGAAAGAAAATGAGATAGAGAGAAAATCTCAAAGGCAAAATGAGCGATGAAACACGCGAAGGAGAATTAATGGTTTGGTGAGTTAACCGAGTTCCCACCCCCTCTCAACCCATCCCCCCCCATCGTTCGTTACGGGTGCATAAATAACACCATGCCAGGAAAATTCTCGGAAACTTTTCCTCCGCCCCGATCCCTTGCACGTCGAGAGGGAGCCACGCTCGGTCCCTCCCTCCCTCCCTGCCCGCATCCACCCAGGTCCGTCGGTCGGCCGGCCAGACCACCGCATTTCGAAGCTCTCCACCAAACGCCTTCGCCCCTCCCCCAAAGATCAATAGTGACGAGAGCTCACCCCGACACAATTATGGGCACCGCTCCATTCTTTCCAAACCCTGCCTTCAGACGCTGTAGAGAGCCCCTTAAAGTGAGTCCACGTATCGCCTCACCTGACCATTGGCATTGTGCCCTTTTTTCCGCCCGGATTCACTGCTAGTCGCCCCTAGTCCATTGAGTTGAATTTCCTTTTTCCAAGCGTTTAGCACTTACTGCGTGAAACATGTAACCAGACAGGACGCCTTCTTCCGGCAGAAGTAGCAATTCAGTTGCACGCCGTGAGCTGTGAATATTGCCTCCTGTTCGATTATTTGCCAACAGTAATATATTGTTTTTCGGATGAGTGTAGAAAACTTTTAATGAAGCGTTTGGTGCTTGCTCAATGTGAAATATGTCGCCACGGGTCTTCCACTAGGTCAGGGCCAATCAGGAATATCGGCGCTTCGAAGGCATGGGGACTAACTGACCTAGCAGTTGAATAACTCACCTAGAGGAATACCTGCTGAAGCTGTAACTTGCAAATAAGATGAGATCAACATAATACTAGAGCGGGGAAAAACTAAAACAAGCGTAAGAATCCCATTACATGGGAATAATAAATAGTATGGCTATCAATAGAAGTCGCGCTGAGAGTAAAATGAGCATGCGAATAAAATGTGGTTAATTCAGCAATCCCGTCTATGCTAAGGTGATGTTTTGATTTGGTTCATGTCGTAAATACAGATATTAATTCATCCTTTAACTTCGCCCATGTGAAAATTAATTCGAAAATGTATCTTTTAGAGAAGCAATCTCAATGATGATTACCTTGAAAAAATCTTATGTGTATTTTATCTTTATTAATTAAAATCTTATATTATATATATATACATCCAAACACGAAATCCCGCCATACGGCGAACAAATATTCATTCAAATAGAAATAGAGATAAGGAAATGGGAAAGGAGCACACATAAAGGACGAACACAGGACAGGTGGGGAAGGCGGATTTGAGCAGATCACAAATATAAAAATATTTTCCTCGACCGGGACTTGAACACCGGATCTCTTGTGTGCGTCCTTTATGTGTGTTCCTTTCCCATTTCCTTATCTCTATTTCCATGTGAATGAATATATATATATATATATATATATATATATATATATATATATATATATATATATATATATATATATATATATAATTAAACTTAATTACATAACATTTTTGTACGCGTTTTTATCTTTTTAATTCCTCGACATAAACAAATACGTATGTAGCTTAAAAGCTGAAAGAAAGCTCATTAATTGCGAAGATGCGGCATTATTTTTTTCTCTTCACAAGTGATAAAAATCTCAAAAAAATTAACTTAAACATTTTCTCACGATCTTAACCACCAATGTAGATCCGTTCTTTAGTCCCCAGTGCAAATGTCGTTATCAAGTTGTCAGAGGTTTGGCTGATTCGTATTTGCGATACTAATGAAGCGAACTTATGGGAATCGCAGCCCACTTTTTCCTCCTGCTTACTCAGGAACTTGAAGGAGGTCACAGGCATGCATTATTTTGTCATCAGTCTCCGGGATGTAGGGTGTTGGGAGGTGGGGGGAACAAAGGGGAGGCCCGGGGTCGCTTGCAGCAGCGACGACGCGACTGCGGTGATTTTCACTGAGCACCCTCCCCCCACCCTTTCTCCCTCCAATCTCTCTGCTGCGTGAACGCTCTTGCATCAAATCGCGTCCCTCATCACCGAGTCGATATTCCTGCCGTGCAATTGTAAATGCATTTCGAAGGCGTGCATTCGATGAGGCACGATGGCGCCCCGCGGAATAGGGATGGGGAGTGTAGTTCTGGGTGCTGGCCGCGCGCTGGCGCTGCTGTCAAGATACTTAGGCACAGAAAAGGAGGCATCGAGTGGGGAGGAGGTGGGATTTGCGGGTCGAGGATGGCGGATCGCAAGCGGCGCTTCTCATTGATCTCTTTCGTTTACTTCAGCGAACCCCCGTCGTTTGTCGTTAACGATTTATTTCGAACGGAAATTCTATTTCATTTTAAATATTAATGCTCTCCGAGAAATTGTACATTCAAAAGTTCCATTTATCACGAGGAAATTGAGTTTTCAGGTGTGAGGAAATGCAGCCAAAAACAGTTATAACCCCCGGAAATCAGGGATTCGGCTTTCGATGCATAGGAAATTAAACGCAAGTGTAGTAGCCGGTGATGTTTTCTGAGATACCTTGAAAATCTCAATTATAAGGAGATATATCCTACACCAAAGTACACCATCTAACTTAGACATAAGTTCAACATTTCATATGACAGCTGTAGAATAGTTTGGATAATGTCGCTTGAGGTTGTGGTGGTGGTTGAGCGATGTATCCGTAAAAGTTAAATTATTTTTTTACTGTCTACAATTAAGGCTGATTTCTCGTGTGCTCAAAGCCACTCTTCATTATGAAGTGTGTCGGCGATTACCTTGAGAAAGTTCGAAAAGTGATAAGTTGAATGAAATTTGGATAGCTTCGAGTGCAATAACCCCTTGATTTATTAAGAACAAATAAATGCACATCAGCTCTTAACATATTTAAGACAATTACTAGAATTATAGTGGTCCTTTATCCACAATTGGTTGCTTTCTGGTAGTACTGTCTTTAATTTTTATCCAAGGATATCAAGTAATGATTGTAACCATTTGGCTGAATGGCTGAGAAATACGTCATCATCCCCAAATCTGACTGACAAGAGTTCCCCTCCCACTTCCACTCCAACCTCTTTATCTTTCACTCCATGCTTCAGTTAACAGTTCCTCCGAGTTTCTATTGAAAAGAACAGGTTCTAATGAACATCCTTGTTTTATTCCTCTTCCTGGAACTACTTAGCCATTCTTATCTTGCTCAATACGTGTCTGCTCCGGATAAATCATCTATTCCTGAATTTTGCGCTTATTTTCTGCAAACTCTTCATTGTTTGTGTCCAGTTTACTCTGCGGAGCGCTTTAAAATCCACGAAATAGACAAATGAATCCTGTTTTTACCATTTTCCTTTCCATTACTGACCTTATTATGGCATCACGAGGACTCATTTCCTTTGTAATTCAAAACTGATTCCCTAAGTGTTAATTTGGTCTTTTCTCCATCCTTTAATTGATGATCCTAAGTACAACCTTTGCCGCATGCGAAATGAAACCTACAGCACTCACCTGCTGCTTTTCCAATTCTTTGTACTGGTACCTATATGTGGTTATCTAACTAAGACTTCCAGTCATATTATTCTCTCTTGAACGAGTCCATACTCTTATTTCTTCGTTTTTATAATTTATTAATTACTTCTGTAGAGATAATACTAATATATATCACTTATTCTATTTCCATATCTTTCTTCGATTTCATTTTCTTTAATACGAGATTTTCGTAGAGACTCGTAGATTTTCTATTCCAGAGTCAGGTTTTTCTTAGTCTAAACTGTGCCTATCGGCATCATATACCTTTCATGTCCAGACTTCCATGCCTATACTATTTATCATATAGTTTATCTACATTCTTTCTTCCTAGTCAGAATGTCTTCTTTTTCGATGAATATATTTCCTGCATCAACGCCAAAAGGATAGACGGAATTCTCTTACGTACATTCTGAGTGTTCCTTCACCATTTTGTACAATATAGGGCAGCCTTTTCACACTTTCTGCAATCCCTCCATATTTGGGTACTGCCCTTTCCACCACGTTTCCTTTGCTCTATTCGTTTCTCAGCCATCTGTTTATTGTTTAGCTCTTTGTTCTTTCTTTTCCTTAATTTTTTGCTCTTGTACAATTGCTTGTACAAGCATATTTCATGTTGTACGGGGTTCATGAGAAGTCTTTGACATTCGCCTCTTTGCCTCGTGGTTGTCCTCGTAGTTGTCGCTTTGTAGATTTTTAATTTTTCTCGTGAGTGAAAGAAATGGCAGTGAGATCATGTACGAGTACGTTTGTGTCGCTTTCCAATTTTCGCACCAGCAAGTTTAAGTTCTCTGTCAATGTTCTTTGCTGCACCATCCCATCTCGTGTGCTGGCCATCTCGAGTGAAGTTGGTAACGGTAGATGTTTATTTCGCGGGAACTGAACAAAATATTTTTATTGAATTTTCGATTAGATGATATTGCTTTAAATGTGTTATTTCCTTGTATTTACGTGTGCGTGTTCAATTATACAGTTGGTTCGTAGTTTCCCTCAGCCAAATGTTTCTTGTTAAAATTTGATGAATCTCAGTTATAGGCATCAAGGAGGAAAATATACCTGTGATTGGAAGTTGATAATTTGTAAATGGCGTATCCGTTGTTATTCTATATGTCTCTGTTAGTTATTTCCCTGTAAGACTTTCGAAATTATTGTAATGTTAGAGAAAATGGATGGCATGAATTAAACTTGTTTATCTCTTCCAAAGGAGTGTAACTATCCTTCTTTGCTCAATATATAGATATTTGTGGCCACTCCAATATTCTGTACAAGAATAGTTAATTATATACATATATATATATATATATATTCAAACTTGAAAATCCCGCCATACGGCGCACAAATATTCATTCAAACAGAAATAGGTATAAGGAAAGGGGATAGGAAAACACATAATAGGCGAAGACAGGACATGTGGGGAAGGCGGTTTTTGAGCAGATCACGAAAGTAAAAATATTTCCCTATCCGGGATTTGAACCACGGACCTTCCACTTTCCGGGCGGATGCTCTACCAGTTGAGCTAATAGGGAAACCCGATTTACCTTGAGATCTGCGATCTTATAAAGCGCCAAAGTGCTCCGATACATATTGCCCGAGAGATGGCGTTATGGAGCTGTTTCACCCACCAAAGGAGAAATAGACGGGACACAAGAAGGGGAAAGGATAGTAGAAAAGCATTCATACGATCTTATAAAGGATAGGAACGGTGCGTTTCATGGCACGCATAGCCAGAAGAAGAGACGAGCCACATTGGCCAAACACATATTCAAACTGCTTAAAATAAATATTCAAACTGCTCAAAACTTATTGCCTGTCTTCGCCTATTATGTGTTTTCCTATCCCCTTTCCTTATACCTATTTCTGTTTGAATGAATATATATATATATATATATATATATATATATATATATATATATATATATAAATTCACTGATAGTCATAACAAACACAGAACCCAAAACACACAACAGAGGGAAAACTCACTGGTTCTCGAATTTTCGGTGGTCCAACCACCTTTCTCAAGAGGAATCAGGAAGAGTTCTGTTCCTAATTCCTCTTGAGAAAGGTGGTTGGACCACCGAAAATTCGAAAACCAGTGAGTTTTCCCTCTTTTGTGTGTTTTGGTTTCTGTGTTTGTTATGACTATCAGTGAATTTACATTACACGTTTGTGGGTTTTCCAAAAAAGTGTATATATATATATATATATATATATATATATATATATATATATATATATATATATATATATATATATATATATTCACTGATAAGTCATAACAAACACAGAAACCAAAACACAAAAGAGGAAAAACTCACTGGTTCTCGAATTTTCGGTGGTCCAACCACCTTTCTCAAGAGGAATTAGGAACAGAACTGAGGCAGAGGAGGGCCCGAAAGCAGTGGAACTGCTTTCACACTGCTTTCGGGCCCTCCTCTGCCTCAGTTCTGTTCCTAATTCCTCTTGAGAAAGGTGGTTGGACCACCGAAAATTCGAGAACCAGTGAGTTTTTCCTCTTTTGTGTTTTGGTTTCTGTGTTTGTTATGACTTATCAGTGAATTTACATTACACGTTTGTGGGTTTTCCAAAAAAGTGTATATATATATATATATATATATATATATATATATATATATATATATATATCGATGATGCGGAAGTACTCACGAGAGCAATATAACTTTTGGACGGCACAATAGAACACAGAATAAAACAGATAACACGTAAAAGGACACTCACACTGTAGACGATTTAAGCTTTCGGCCTACTCCGAGGCCTTCTTCAGGTCAGACTGAACTGAAGATTGTCAGTCTGACCTGCAGAAGGCCTCGGAGTAGGCCGAAAGCTTAAATCGTCTACAGTGTGAGTGTCCTTTTGCGTGTTATCTGTTTTATTCTGTGTTCTATTGTGCCGTCCAAAAGTTATATATATATATATATATATATATAATCAATTAGTCAATTCTTCCAGGTTTCCATAGGTAGCGCTGCCTTTTTTTAAAACTGGTACTTGGCCCTAAAAATTCCCTTTGCATTTATTAAAAGTTTTAATAAATATTTTATTAGAGAATACCGAGGATATTCTATGAATTCATGGATTGCTTCAACAAAAACCCTGGAAACAACACCGTATAAAACTAGCTACTTTCTAATAACTTCGCATTGTGTATTAACCCGTGGGATTGTCCTTCCCTGTGGATAATTTATAATTAATGTTAATTCATGAGTTGACCCATCACCAGTGTCGCGTGCAGCGAAGCCGCCGTCGCATTTTAAGGTAATTACTTTCTCTTTTGTAAATCTCCACGTGCACTTAAGTTCACGTGGAGATTCAGAAATGAGAGCGGGCAACTGGATGAACACAGGCGTCGCGTCTCCAAGGTCTGTCCGCCCCACGAGCGAGAAAATGCCTCCTGCCCACTTGTGTGGTCTAATTCCCTCATAAATATATAAATCAGCCCCTTACTATGGACCACACACTGGGCTATACGACCCCTCCTGGCGTCACGCATCCTTTGCCTCTCCAATCCGCTACTTTCCGAGTACGTGAAACGCTGTACTTACCTGAGTTTCAATAATGCTCCATAAATTATTTTCCTAGTAAACCTTTCTCATTGACGTTGCAAATTTGAGAATAAATAATAACAATGAATAACTAGTTTTCCTTGTTTACCCGCAGGTTGTAATGAATGTTTCGTATTAGTTAACATTGACATCTCATTATTTAAGCGAGATAAGTGCACAAGCGATGAGTCACAATTACTCACATTGGTAACATTTTAGTTTCGATCGCCAATGTTTCGCCTCCTCGATTATAACCTCCCTTCTCTCAGTTCCACCCACGTGGGTTTTTCTCTCTGTAAATTTCGCGAGTACATGGCGTGACGGCATTTCGACCGAGTGAATTCCTACGTTACTTATATCGGTTGAGTTCGCACTCTTTTTACATCCGTAATCTCCTGAACGTATAAAAGCTGCGGACCGGTGCAGCATTTAAAATAAATACCTGCGTCTACGAGTGTTCTCGCTCTCCCTTTGAATAAAACATTTCTGCGCGAGAAATGTATTAAAAGCGTTCCCTTGCACCAGCGGTCTCCCTCCTCCTCCCTCCACCTTCCCCCGTACCGCTATTAACCGCAGCGACCTCGGGCTTCTTTTTAGGGCATCCTCTCGAGGCGAGCACCACTCCTCCCCCCAGTCACCCCTGCGTCCCCCCTTCGCCGCGCGACGTCGCTCTCCCGCCATCAATCCCCCCTTTCCACGTCGCATTCATTCCGAGTTCGCTCTCTGAGTGTGGCCGTTTTAATTCAATGGCGCGGTAGTTCACTGTTTCCCCGGCAACCGCGTGCATGCACATTTTTATTCACTCCACTCGAAGCGAACGGGCATGACTGACCCATATTCCTCGGAATGCCGCTCGCTCCCCCTTTCCCCGCCACACCCACCCCCCTCGGAGCTCCACCGCTCGAATTTCTTCGAGGAGATGCAGAGCTGGGGAGCGAGGGTTTCGGGACACTCCGTCGCCTCCCGTGCGTGGGCGAAGGGGCTGCTGCTCTTCCACCCCACGCCCCCTATCCACTGCCATTCCCTCCAGTCCATGGTTTCCTCTCTCCCTTCTGAGAATTTCTACGCCCGTGTTTTTTTGTCCCTACGCGCATAAAATCTGTCGGTTTGGTTTCCGTCGCGTTTCGGTCCCACACTGCTCGAGGTGCAATAAACACCCGTGTTTGCATCGCGAGAGACGAGAGAGAGAGAAAATAAATCCTGCCACTTTCGTTTTATTCCGCACTTTCAGATAGAATTGGTCGGATGGGATTGGATCTGCCGTTTGTCTTTTAGCGGTCCAGGGAGCAAGGGGGAGGGGGTGGAAAAACCTCTGTCGATTTTCTCGTAATCTGAAGACGGCTGCTAACGTAACCTGGATGGGCTAGTGTTACGTAGTTAAGTTTGAGAGTCCCATTCGTATGACTGCCTTTGGATTAAGACTTCACGATAGAATTATTTTGGGACTCTTTATTAACCGGGGAAGATGTATTTTTTTCTTGTCTCTGTTTATTCATTCGGTGGTCAATACAGGTAAGTTAAATGAGAATACGATACATTAGCTGCGGTGCACGTGTAGGTTTTTACCATTTCCACGTTTCACTGGTCACCCATCCAACACCACCTATTATATTAGCTTTTTTTGTTTTGTTTTCACACTACAGGAAGTGCTTTGTAATTTTCCACAGAAGGGAGGTGATTCATCCAAAAGCATGTGATTATCCAAGTTAACTCTATCATCGTGTAACATAAATAAATGAGTGAAATTAGTATAACCCTAAGATTTTTTCACTAGCGAAAATAAGTTACCGTTCTTTAAATATATTTCATAAGAGCCTGTTGAATAATATTGAAGAATTATATTGTTATTCAGTTACTTTGATAGCTCACTTATAACGATCTTTCACGATGAAATCTTATTTTGACATTTTCATTTACCCTGCACGCTATACGTTCCCGGAATATCCGGCCCCTGTTAGGATATAGATTCATAACTTCTGGTTAAGAGCACACTTTTCATCCGGAATAAAATACCCATCGCTTAGACGATAAGGAAGTAAAAGGCTCTATTATGCCCAAACGACTGCTAAAAACCCACTTTCGAAATGTAGTTGACATTTCGGCGGAAC
The DNA here is from genome assembly GCA_037158775.1 of Hetaerina titia. Taxonomy (NCBI): domain Eukaryota; kingdom Metazoa; phylum Arthropoda; class Insecta; order Odonata; family Calopterygidae; genus Hetaerina; species Hetaerina titia. The sequence continues at coordinate 109,265,221 of CM073771.1, read as the reverse complement.
ATTCCCAGTGGTTTATTTGTGACCTCGCAAAGACTGCGGAATCACATCTTCCACGATCTTTCCTCCTTCCGTGGACCACCACACCCTCCCCTCCCTTTCACTCTCCTCCTCCCTCTCCCTCTCGGTGCAGTACGTTTACGAGGCTTTCCCGAAAGAAATGGGGGCACGGCAGCATTCCCCTCGAGGGAGCAAGTTAAATCACTTTACGGCCGCGATTTACTCCAAAGGAGCAGAGATATATATACGTGCGTGCTTTTCTTCCGCGCTGTCGTGGAGATTCGTAGTTTCACGTGTTGCAGTTTATTTTCCGTCACAATGAAGTTTTTGGAATATCTCGAGCATGGCTTTGCCGTCTTTTTCTGGTTAACTTGGGATTTCCATGTTCGCTTAATGGTTGACTGTGAAGGCTTGAACGGTTGACTTTCTTACGCTGAATTCCACGGAGAGATTTTGGACGCATTCCCTGTGCACACTCGCAAATTTTTTTGGCTATCCGATGTAGTGTTCGTTGATGTAGTACTTAGCGTTTCCAGTGGATTCTGTATTTTGGGATCTGGAGTCACCATCTAGGATCCCCTTGGCTTTTTTAAAATGTCTATTTTCATGGCTCCTGAAATTTTACTGCGAAGATTTTAGTGTAAATTTCTTCATACTTCAGTTCTAAATTATGCTTGAAGAATGGAGACGCCCTTTCGCTCGATTTATGGATGCAGCGGTCTCCTGGCATCAATTTTATTAAATGCTGAACGGAAGTAGTTATGTCGCAGTTATTGTGCTTTAACATTCTTTAAGCTTTAAGTATAATGTCAAATTTGTTCTTAATGAATTGGCAGTTGTATCGCACTTGTAAAGGATTATGATTTTTCACGTATTCTGAATTACATCCTCAGCAGTTGTCTCATTTTTATGAAAACATATTGTTGAAATCAATTAATATTTATTTTTAATTTCCAATTTCATTCTCCGCAGCCTTTTTTTATTCTCTATCCCCGAATTGAATACTCTTCTGCAGAAGTGCTTTAGTCCTTTTTATTTGACAGGTGGATTTGCAGTAGTACGTGCACTCGTATTTGATATCTTTCTACGATCTACATTATATTATGTGAAACTGAAGATCCTCTGGTATATATTTGGTACGTTCCCATAAAATGGGTAGGATTTTAAGAAAAAACGGCATTACAATGCTATTATCGAAGTACTTAAATGATGGACCAAACGGCCTCCGCACCAGTTCCAACCATGCGAGTGAAACTGATATAGCGGTACAGTCAGTAAGCTGGATACACCTACGCATCCGTTGCCGTGTTTTATTCAAAAGGGCAGAGCCCTATTAAGCGAAGGCAAAGGCTGTTCGGAGGATTTGATGAGTCCATAATATATCAGGGAACCTTCAGGTGACTATTCCCTGGATGTTTGCTTTTTCGCTCGATGGGGGACTTACGTAATTGGCATGAGACGAGTTTCGTCTGTTCTTCTACAAACCAGTCAGCCAGGCCGATCAAAGAGACGGCTGGCTATTCGTCACTTCATTCCGCAAGCAGGTGCGATTAAACGTTTCGAAATTCCGTTGGCATGCATGGGGACTAATATGATATAGGTACATATTAGCATAAGAATTCAAAGTTTACCCAAGCTCCTAAATTTTGGCAACGTTCTGCTTTGGCCACAGCAGTCCAATGATTGATTAGCATACCTAGTAGTTGTATGGGTGACTTTCACAAAAATTCTTGGTAGTTGCAGTCGTAAGAAGATACGTGCAGGGCGAGAGTGTGTGGGTGCTCGAAGTAGAGGCGTCGTGTGATGATGGTTGGAACAGGATTGCGGGGGGGGGGGGCTCGGGGGGTCTAGGGAAAGAGAGGGAGCGTGTTTCTACAGCGAATGAGATCTAGTGAAGAGAAGATGAAGCTGAGTAGCAAATGTGCTATCAAACTGTTTATTACGCAGTGATGACTAAGAGTTTCACCTCAATGAAGCATTGATTTAAATTTTGGAAACGTTTGGATCGAATATTGAGAGAGTTTGAGCTTAGAATAAATTTTATACGAAATTGTGAATGAGGATCTTCTGGTTTAAATTTCCAATCACTAAATCTATTTTCAACTAGAAGAACTAAGACCATTCTGCACTGAGTGAAAAATGAAAATACTTTAAATGTCGACATAATTTATCGGTGGAGAGTGCGTGTAATGACAGCAATGCTCTAGTTATGGATTGATAGGACTGCTCCACCACATTTCGTGGGCAACAATGAATCTGTCCGCAAATTTAAATGTACCTCATGGGTGAAGTAGATCTCATGGCTCTTTCCCGTCAGCTTAATGCACGAAGCACAATCGACTGTCAACTAAGAAATTTTTGTGAGGACACTGTGATATCTCATAGTTGAAATTCTTAACGATTAAATTTGAATTACTCCAAGTAATTGTTAGAGGTATTACTCAAAATAATCGCTATTCCTTGAAAATAGTTTTCAAGGTGGCGGCTAGTTTTTCGACATAATTTGGAGCCGACAATTCCCATACCTGGATCAATTGAGGAGAGCGGCGCATGGCAGTCCCTGTTGCCTGGGGAGAGGTTGTGGTCCTTGGTGGAGTTATTTCAGGGGGCACGCACACCGCAGACTTGTGGGGCGCGGTCAGGGGATGTGAAAGAGAGGAAGTCTTGGAGGAAGATTAATGAGGCGAGCTTCACTTCGAGTTCTTCCGCTACTTCGTCCCTCCCTTATTTATTTCACTCGCTCCTTACACACACCCCTTCTTTATTTCCTCCCCCTTTCGCTTTTCTCTTTCCCTCTATTTCGCCCCTCAATTGTCACCCTCTCGCTTTCTCCCTTTTCCTCCCTTGTAAATACGCTCTTATATCCTGAGACGGTTGCCTCGCAGCATCCAATAATTTTTTTCGCACTCATTTTTGCGATCCATTCCTCTTCTTTTACCTCCCTGCCACCTCAAGAGGATTCAATGGCCGCCTACGTCAGGGCCGGCTTGGCGGTAAAGTTTATCTCCTGCCCCTCTTCGAAAATGGAAAAAATTGCCATATTTTTGTAAATGTCTTCTTTGAAACCCGAAAAATTAAACACAGAATAAAGTCCAATAAAGAATGACCACCGGTTCAACGGAGCAGGGCCTCGATGGAATATTTTCTCTTTCTTATTGCATGAAGGTAATGTTAATGGTCCATGTTTTTAATGAGACAGGCAAATGCTGAAATACATCACTCGTATGTCTTTTCGTCAGCGTCATGCATACGGTATTTCAACTTAAAATTGAAGAACTTTATTTTTCTCGCATACCTGCTGATATATTGACCCTTGCCACACACCTTTGCTGTGGTTTTCAGTGTATCACATAAATGTATCTCCAGGGGAAAAAATGGAGCGGGCGTTGAAGTGGTGATTCCTCATGAAACGGTCAGACTTAGTATCAGAGGATATAGCGAGAAATCCGCCATTGCAGAGGTCATCGGCTAAATTTTATAAAGTTTTTTCGTTGGGTGTTAGATGCAAAGTGTTGGAATAGGAATTAGGGTCTGGGGAACTCTGACCTTCGGCATCAACATGAATACCCCGTTATCCACAAAAAAAAGATGTGTGGCAGGGGTTTCAAGCACCAGATGGGAAGGGATAGTGGTAAGGGAGGATATGTGAGAGGAAGGGAAAAGGGAAAAACATTAATTAAAAATATATTAAATGGCGTGCATTTTTGTATACATGCTGGGGAAAGAATTAATTCAAAGCAAGAGTTAATTCCCCGGATATGAATAATTTAGTTATTAGTTAGGCGAAAAAAGTGAATAAAAATGAACAAATACAATTTATACGACAGGAGTTCACCGAAACAAGACAGGTCGTGCAGAACTTAAAAGTAAGAAGGGACACAATTGCAATGAAAACTCATAGTTTCAACTCCTAAAGTCACAGGTAGGAAATGTGACACACCGTTGTAGGCTGCGGAAGGCGTGAGGCGTCTCCCCCCCCCCCGCACCGAGTGATACGAGGGTTAAAAGAATCTTGAAAACTGCAAACCAGGCCAATCAATACTATTACGAGCACGATAGTCATAAAATGGCAGTCCCATGGTGTCATACGGGAAGGAATTTGACAGCAAAACACACAAGATTGGTGAAGGTGCATGCATTTAAAATAGAGTATTATCCTTCCTTCTGCTACCCTTCAGAGTATTATCCTGCCTCTCATGAATAATGGCGTCGGTGCTCCGTTCGTCGATTGTGATCGTCAGGTTTTTGGACCCTTTGAATTCTCCAGTAAGCACCATAGCGACAGCGTTTACCGCACCCCCTCTGGAGGTCTCCAGCCCTCCCGCCGTTCTGCCTGCTCTCCAGATTTGTCGCTGAAGGAGTTCCTGAAATCGATCGTGCTACCGCCAGTTTCTTTGAGTGGGCGTGGATATTAATTTACATCTACATGGCAAGCCACCGCCAGGGTGTGTGACAGGGGATTATACGGGTGGGCGTAACTGTGTGTCTCTTTTTTAAATAATCAATCGGCTCTTAGAATAATGAATTTTCCTCCTCCCGCCGTGTCTTCCCCATCTCTGCTCGCCCCTATCCCACACCGGCTCTCAAACCCCGCAGGATCACCTTATTTATTTATTTTTTTTACTTCATCCCATCGCCATTTCTCTTTCTCTCCCTTCGTACCTCCCTGCCATTCGTGTCTTCTTCCATGACTTTTTCGTGGCTTTATTATTCATGCCCTTTACCACTGGCCCTCCTCGTCGTTAACCGGATTTCCCATCCTCCGCAACCCCTGCCGGCCACTCGTGCCCTCCACCGCACGCGCACCCCTCCCCATTAGATATTTACACGCTCGAGCGACTCGCTCCTTCCTTCCATCAACCCCTCCCTCCCCCTCGGACGTGGCGTCTTCTTCCTCCCTTCGCCTCAGTCGTTCGCAAATCCGCGATCTCGGGGATGCTCGCCCCCTCGTCGCCTCAAGCCTTCGCGGGGGACGTTCCTTCGGGAAGAACGCTGCCCCCGCCTCCGCACTCGGGACGCACGCACCCACGAGAGTCGAATGCCCTCGCTGTCGTCGCGGGTTGGAGAGCGAGTGAATGGGGGGCGATTGGGAAGCCTCGGGCAGTGGATTTGTAAGGAGTGTATTTCAGGGGACGACCGAGGGACAAGGAAAAGGGCATTTCAGGGGGACGTTGGAGGGGAAGGGTGTGTGGTGTTTAGCGTGGAATGTGTGGAAGAGTGGAGGGTTGCAGTCTGCCATTATTCAGATTGAAATACTGATGAGAGTCATGCCTCTTTTCTTGCGCGATATCCATGTTGATATGACCACGGTGTGAGTGTGAGGCGTGTGCAGCGTCCTGTCCACGCGAGACGTTATTCTCTCGAAGGCCTTAAAGGCGTTTCCTTGGAGTAAATTCAGAGGGTTTTTCGTCGACAGAACTGCAGTTTATCTTGAGCAGCACAAGACCTGGATTTTGTTGTGGTAATAAATTTAAACCATGATTTCGAAATGACTCGGCTGAAAATGTTGGGGTTTTTATAATAATATTTTATTAAGCCATTACAAAGCCGTGACCCACATCACATCCAAATTGAAAGTTAGGACCCACTCCGTCGGTGCATGATAGTTTGGTATGAATCATCAGTAGCTTCATATGTAAAAACAAAAGGAAATTATCGTCGCTTCTCTCAGGCACCACCTCTCTCGTGTGCTTCGTGACGAAAATGCGTCACTGCGTATCCTGGTTCCGCAGCATGCTCTCTTCAGTATTCCCAATGGTTTCACTGTGTCATCTTGCTTAATATCCGCGTCTCTCGTTTAATCTATGCCTCATCATGCACGGTCCATTCACCAGCCTCTCTGCGGGTTTCCAGAGAGGTTTTAGTCTCTCATTATTTCGCGGGCTCTTTTCGTTAAGCGAAATCGTTTTCAAAGAGATTTCGCCGCGTAGGGTTTATAGCTTCGGCTTCTAGTGCTAAGTGGCGCTTATTAGTCGGGTGGCTCTAAGCCGTTAAGTCGGAGATATTCGCTTGTGGTGCTTGGAATCTTTTGATCTCGTATGCCGTCAATCGCGATACATTGCCGAGTTTGAATTTTTCATTCGGTAAGCGTGCTTGCAGAAATCATGAGGGGGAAATCATTCCGACGCCATCGTACTTGTGGGTTCTGCAGCGAAGCATTGTTTTATAAATTATGGTTTACTTTAAAGCGTACCATGTTCGAAAGTCAAAACTTGAATGCACCTTTCCATGGAGATGAGATTGAATGTTTTTCTATAAGCCCTTCCATCAAAAAAACCTGTATTATCTAATACCCATTGCTCATCGTCAATTTTAATTGGTTATTGCTTCTCTTTCATGAGCGTGTTTACCTTCACCCATGCTACTGCGCCTCCAAACAATTAATATTGTTTTTCCAGTACACTTCTTCAAGAAGTCTCTGTAATAAAAATAAAATTTCGTCAAACTCTATGGATGTATGGACTTTCAAAATAGTTGGACAAATAAATTTTGTGATCAACTCAAAGCTTCATGATAGGCACTTTGAGAGTCCTGTCGTGTGGCGAGGATTTCGATGGGGTGGGGGAATAGCTAGCATAGTGAAAGACATGTTTATCAGTCGGACCACCTGCCCCTTTTGCGCTGGCTCGCTTGGGAATCGCTCCAGCACACGCGTGTGCTGGAACGAGCGGGATTGAGAGAGCGGGGGAATGGGAGGCAAGGGGCGGGGCGGGATGGTCAAGAGTGTTCGATGTAGGGGATGGGGGGCGAGAGGGTCGAGGAGAGAGAGGAATATGTGACGTCGCGTGTTGCTGGTCCTTGTCTCTAGCCCCTGTTATGGCCTGTTGTAAGTTCTTTACTTTTGACTTGACCGTAGCGTGAAGAGAAAAAATATTTTGTAAAGTTGAGAATGATTCTAAGAGATGTCCGAGCAACACCCACTGCCGTGGTCAGATTGCGAGTGGTAGTAGAGAGCAATGTGCTGGTGTCGACGTTTATCTCAGTTTATTCGAATACTTTTCCCTCAAGTAAGGGACTTTCAAGCTAGATTGCTCAGTAGACATACATTCATTTTCGATCTCGTGATATGTCGGTAAAGATTCCGTTTTCATTTAACTAATCAATCAAGGGTAATAAATAATATTTTATCCCTTTCGATTACTGTGCTTCCCATGCACGTTATAGTAAATTGTCATTTATTCTTACATTTGCTCAACGATTGTCTGGTGCCAGCGAAATAAATATGCATGAAATTTTATTTCAAGCCAGATGTTTAGTGATAAGATTATTTTATTGAAAATGACTTTTTTATGGTATAATTTGAAAAAGTTGTAAATGCAACGTTAGAGATGTTTTCCAAGTATGAATTGCTCCTTTGAATTTTTCTAATAACTTTATTATCAGAATTTTCAATTAATTTTCTCACCTTGAGGTAATTTAGAAATGTAATTATTAGGAAGCGTTTTTATTTCTCCGAAAGACCGTGGTTGATATTAGCTAACTGTAGACGACTTCGGACTAAAAATTGCGAGCTGTTTTCCACTGATGTAGATTTTCTACATGTGTGCAGTTTTTATTCATGATTCTCGACACTCGCCTCTTTGAACCTCAATTCCTCGAAACATTTCTCTAATGGAATGGAGTTTCAATAGTTTTTTCCCACATATAATGCAGTCATATCTTTTTCAATAATTCTTGGCTAGGGGCGTAGTGGATAACTAATGAATTTTGCAGACCCTTCCTCCTACTACTCATGTACTATTTGATATATGCCCCTTCAAAACTGATATTTAAGATTATATTGAATGCTCTTGCACTTTCCCCACTGATATCACTGTAGACAGCGGTCAGCGAGCTGGCACATCAACGTGTGGTGGGATATTTTATTATAACAACTCCTTATAATTGTTTAGTTTTAGCAGATTTGGAATGAATTACAGAGGGAAGGAAACACGGGAAGCAGATATATATAGGAAGAATTCTCTGTTCATAGTGTTGGATTGATTATTATACTGGTTTTTTTAAATAGATAAAAAATTTTTGATTTAACATTCCATTTATCTAATTCAATTCTAATCGTATAAGATTCCAATATGGAGTTTGCAGTCAAAGACTCGGTCGATGTCAAAGTTTAACTGTATTACTGTATTTTTCACTTTTTGAAACTCCACTCTCTCTTAAATCTTTAAATAGCGCTCCCTCCGTTAGGTCCCAAATGCTTTTGTAATATTGCATAGGCATTCCAACTAAAGCTAAATATCTCTTTTGACCTTCAGCATTAGTTGTTTAATGACTGAATAAATAATCTGTTCTTCACGTCATCGAAATCTTCTTCACGTTTAATATAACCTCCTACTCAATAAAACTTATTTTTAATGGAGGTGGACGAGCATTTTGCTCTTTTTCTAATATCCATAAAAAATCATGACCATGCACGTCCTTTTCTGTGATTTTGAGTGGATATTTTACCTTCATTGACTTCTTATACGGCCTCCCTCTCCTTCATTTCTTCCCTCTTCAACTGCTGCTTGCACCACCTGCCACACACCTTTTCGGTATATCGCGGGGAATTTGTGTATATGTACATATATGCGGAAAAAGTTCAAGGAAGCTTTATATTTGATCAATTTTTAATTATATTAACAACCCCTACGATATTTATTCTAAATCCCTGTATATTTTTACAAGTCTTTGTCATCGACTACCTATGTTACAAATAATGTAGGAACCTCATATTAATGCCCACTTCGTTTACTTGGTAAGTGCAAGAAATCGGGCACTCGACAATCCGGAAATATTTTGGCAGATTTACGAAACTACGAAGTTACGTGTATTCACTGAAACTTCAACGGGATTTATTGAGCTGGAGTCGAAGAGGAGGTTTTTTGTGTGAAATGGCCAGGCGAAGGGCGTGTGCGTGGGAAGGGAGCCCCGTGGGGGAAGATGAAGGTCCTGAGGTCGCTGCGGGGTTGGGTGGCGTGGGGAAGAGGCGAAGGGAGACCCGCACCCCCACAACCTCTCTCGCGACCCCCACCCCGCCCTAAAGGTGGCCATTCATCTCGGTAATGGAAGTGACAGACCGGCTCCTTGTTCTCATCCAATTCCCATCCCCTCCCAACCTCCCCTATCATCTTCTCCCCATCAGTTCCCATTTCCTCTCCCACCCCCCCGGGCTCGCCATTCACCCACACGCACATTCGGATAGGGAGGCCTCTTTCATTACCGCCTTTCTTTTCCACCGTCCGCTGCTCGCGTCATCCCCGTTGGCCGGCGATCGTCCTCCCCACCCCCGCCCCTCTCTGGCCTTTGGTGAGGGGGACTGCAGCACCTTCCCCTCACGTGTGCCCTCTTCACGTGAAGCGCCTCGGGCGTCGAAACTTGGCGACACCGCAGAGCGGCGATAATTATAGAGGGATCGCACAGCTGCCGCGCTCGTTTCTCCACCAGGGGACGGCCGGGGGGTCGCGCGAACCCCGCCGACCAGAGGAAGCGGACGGAATCCAACGTCCTGACCGGATTGTTGTTGCGGCGGTTATTGCGGATTGAGGCGTGCTGTTGCCAACAGCGATCCGTCAAATTTTTACCTTGTCCCTCGTCGAGTCTCGGCCTCTGTTTATTGGGATTCCCAAATATAAGAAGTATAAAACATATAGTGTCGATGCCCGTGGGTTTGCGCTAATGCCCTCCAAATATCGTTTACGTTTATTTTTATCTCAAACGGCCGTCATTAGTATTGTAATTTCAATTTTAAATTATCACTTATAACTAACTTCATAAAAGCAATTATCGTGTAGTGCTTGATGTGTAGCCTTCTCTCTTAAGTAATAGTTTCTCGCTCCATTTGTAAATAGTTATTAGGGAAACAATTAAAAATCAAGTATTTCATAAGTACATTACTCTATGACGCAGGGCCTCAGTTTCTCGGCCTCTGGCTGTTCCCACTTGTCCGATCGCTCCTCTCCTTTTCAAGTGCCTCCGCAGACTACCTCGGCTTCCCATTTTCCTTTCACCGCTTCGCCCACCACCAAATTATTGATGAGAAGAAGAAAACTGGTAGGAGCGCGCAAATGTTCGTCAGCCCGCCCCTGGCCGAGTGTTTGCCCTTCCCGACCCAATCAACCCCTCCTTCCTCCCATACCTGCTCGCCATTCTACAGGTTATTTCATCCTGAACCAAATGGTTTTCATTCTTGTTGCCAAAGTTATTTAAATACAATTGCACGAATGGTATTCATGTTTGGAAAGACAATGTCTCCATCAAGGTAAATGTACTATAGGCATTTTTTAAACTCTCTACAGTTTAGCTCTCCGATTCCACTTCAAAAATTATTCGTCGTAAAGGAAATTAACGCTGAGCCCCATTCTCATATTTCCTTGAGGATATTTGTCCACGACTGAAGTATGTGCACATTTGGATGGGAGAACAGGTACTGTTCTGCTACAGGGGAGGTACCCGCGGGTACGAAACGTCGAAAATGCAGAATTTGCTTTTTCGTTCTTTATGCGTATCTTCGTATTGCGGTGAGCATAAGGTTAGATACAGTTTGAATCTCGTTGGAAATCGTGCAAATAATACCACTCGTACTTGCAGTGGTCGCTTCGTTTTCTCGCCGTCTGCCTTCTAACTCTTTCCTTGACCTCGCGTGAGGGCGGCGGTCGCCGCAGGGGGAAGGTGGCCCTCTGGAGCTGTGGTCGAGCGACCTTGCTCGCCTCCTGTTGGTCCGCATTCCTGTTCGCGCGTGTGGGGCGGAATAGTGGTGGCGGTCGGGTGAGAGAAGCAATAGAAGGCGACGCCGGGTCGGAGGGCAAATGTGGTCTTTCTAGAGGGGGGTCTTTCATTGCCTACCCCCCTCCTCCTCTTCATTCTCCCTCCCCCCGACCCTTCCAAATGCCTTCCCCTCGGATGTTTCCTCTTCCCGAGATTTCATTTGTCGCGATGGTCTCTCTCGGGTGGACTGCACGGTCTATCTCCGCATTTTTGGAAAGGTCATGGCAAAACTACTCTAATGGTGGTCTCCCGCTCCATAGAACTGATGCAAAAGCTAGTGGTTCGAAGCGGTAGACGACTTTTTAAATGGCGCATTTCCACAACACTTTGAAGTGGGCCTGGAGGGATGTTTTGTATAGAGGGAATCCTCTCCGGCCACTGCCAAGCCAATGTCTTCAAGAATTCTGGGGTTTCGTAGAAACTCTCTTCAGTTGTGACTTCACTGAAGGATAATGTGTTATCTATTAACTACGTACTTGCATGGCTTTTTTGCTCAGTAATCCTGTTCGCCTGGTTCCATGTCGTGACCTCTCTATGCTCCTCCGCCCTCCCATTCACTGATGCCATCACGCAGTATATCGCCGCCACGAACTTTGGCGACATGTCGAGCGGCGTTCGCTCTTCTCTTTTCTTTAATGCCCATTGGCGATCGGAATTGGAACGCGGAAATGGTCTATTTTTTCCTGCTCATATTTTTTGCCTTGACGCTTTATTTCAACCGTACCTTCTGGACTTTAGACTGTGTGTATTTCTCCAACATATTTCTTACGTTTTTGCAAATAATAAATAGTTCAGGCCGAGACTTTGTGGAGGACCGTATTGGCGGAAGAAATAAGGAACGAAGTGGGACTTATACGTTCCACTTCATAGTGGGACTCTGCGGTGTATTCAGTAGAATCCTGGTCTTCACTTTTAGTTCGTTCATCATTAATCGAAATTGCAGCACTTCTTCTACCGACTGCAGAGGTCGAAGGACGCCTGACGAAACGTTGAATCCAGAATGGTTGATGATTTCTGACCAACTGAGCATGCAAATGGTAGAATTCGTCGAGCAAAAATGTATAATTTTTCAGGCATTTGGTGTTATTCAGGCCTTGGTTTAGTAATGTGGTGTTAAATATATGATTAAGAGAATTTTATTCCGTGAAATATAATGTTTATTGGTTTGTACATTATACTAAATTGTGCATCATTTTTGAAAACATAATGCTAACTAATTACATTTTTTTATTGTGTAGCACTTCAGAGGTGACCTCGGAAATATAAGTAACTAGACATTTATCACTCTTATTAGAAATTTAGAAAATTATTTTATCTATCCGAATAATCTGATTTAATTAATCTCTCTTTTTATACCGAGCCTTGCATGAATTTCCTTTAGCTGTGCCGGAAAATGATACTTCCATAGCTCTCGGAAGAGTATCGTCACCAATACATCTAATGAAGGGAACAAAGCGGAGTTATATGATATGATTTTATTCCTCTTACCTGAGAAAGAGTTCACTTCACCAAATATATTCCTTAAAGCCCGTTCCGCTATAGAATGTCTTTAGAATGCATACCCTTAAGTGCGTCCGCACTCAACGGAGGATGTTCCCTCTTCAAATATTATTTTCATTCATGATGATGTAACACAGGCGTAATATTGATGCAGTTGCTCCATGCGTATATTCATATTTTTGCTTAGAAACTCAACGAATTTTCTTAAAAACTAAGAAATCAAGAACTCGAAATAAGTCTTTATTGAGTAAATATTTCTCTACTTTAGTTCAATTTTGCTGAATGGGTTTTTGCTCAAACCTGTTAACTTTGATAAATTATTTCATTTTAAGTACTTACGAGTTCTGAATATATCTCCCCTTCTCCGTACAATTCCTTCGTTTAGGTGTTACTCTTTTGTTTTTTTTCTGTGTCCGGATTATTTTCGTAATTCATTATGCAACTATATTGGGAAATGCCTGATGAGTAAGTTATCTCTACTGCGGGGGTTGGTGTTTATTTACTCTTAGGTGATTTTTATGCCCGGATTAATTTCCTTTTACGCACTATTAATCTTATAGTTGACTGCGCACCTATCTGTAGAGGTTCATACCAGGCGGCACCTCCAAGGGCGGCTGTAACTCGAATGGATTAAGTCGTTTTTGGAGGCAATGAAAGGGTGATTGTCTCGGATCGAAAGTTATTTTGTCGGAATGCATTCCTTTTTCAATTAATTTCCAATGCCTCCAGTTTACCTTGCGTATAAATTGCAAAGCTCCGCAGTTGCAAATACCCCGCTGATTCCTCCGTATAATGAGGGCAATTTGTCGTGAGACCTATTCCAACCCGACGATTATCCTTTTGCGCTCCGTTGTACGTTTATGGTCCTTAATTCGAGGCTGTGTCAAAGCTCATAACTGCTTCGGCTATACCCTTAGTCTTCCAGTGCACTCGAGGCTGTTCCGAGTCATCGCGCAATATCTCATGTATAGGGCTTTGAACTGTTATCAGGGGTATTAAAATCTCGCGGCCCAAATTAAGGCCGTCAGAGAGATTCCCACCGGATTCAATTTTCTTCAAAGGATTCTCAGAAATGTGTTATGGGATTCTTGACTCACATAGGGTTAGTTCTGCTCATTCGTTTGACGTGAGGATAGTGTTGTGCCAACGAATTAAAACCACAGATTACACTTCGACTCGTGGGTTAAACGTGTCGCCTTCGCCGCATCTGCCGTCAGCCCCGTGGCAGGTGGCATTTCGGCCCTTTCAACCTTTCGCCGAATCGGGAGACGGGGTTCACCTCAGGGGCTCTGAAGCCACCCCCAAAAAGGGAGTAACTTGAATTTATTTACATCGTGCTTCGTGGTGGCACGAGTACTATTCAGTGAATGGGTTCTTTGGCTGTGAAACTCATTAGCGATCGCGCTTCGATAAGAGTTCGAGGAGGGGTGAAGGGAACGAGGGCGTCGTTAGAAGAGAAATCGAACCATGGGGATTGAAAGAAATTGGGAGAGATTGAGAGAGGGGAATGTAAGTCCTTCCAAGGGCACTGTGATCGAGAAAGAAGGATGTCGTGGAAGGGTCGTTCTCTGTCACATGATGGATTGCGTTCGAGAAAATATACGCGAAGACGCCAGCTATGTACTATTTTTTTAACGTGGGTGCCTCTTTAAAATTCCCTGAAGCCCTCTTCTCAGGGTAATGATTCCTCTTTTGCATCCCCAACTGATACGGACTTCACAAGAGGTCGACTTGCTCTCACCACTACTTTAGCCAGCCACTTTAAAGCTTGAGTAATGACTAAGATTTAAGATACTTTTATACCGGTGATATAATACATTGTGAAAGGTAAACGTTTTAACCCGAAAGAACGAAATAAATCGTGAAGCAATTGAAGGAATCGAGGGGAAAAGAGTGACCGAACCTGATTGTTAGCCGTAAGTGCTCAGTTGTGCTGATTTTTAATTCCTTTTTGTCATTTCGTAAATGATACGCGCAATTTTCTTTTTATGTGTTAGTCTGGCGGCGGCCAGTAATCTTGTCATCGTAACGGAATCTCGGTGAAAATAAATCGATTTTTCCTCAGCACTCTCTGGCGGCGGGATTTCTTATCTCCGCGCAGCGTCCGAATTACAGGGATATTCTTTAATTTTCCTTTATACCAGCTGCTACATACCTGAATTCATATTTATGATACGCTGTTTAGTTGAGTGAAAAAGCAAACAGTACAATAATAATGTTACATATGCAATTGAAATAGCTGAAATACTATGTGATTATTAGGAAGCCGTAAGTTGGTATTTAGAAATATAGTATTTGGTTACCTTCCCACCAGGCTGCGTTCGTTCTCCGACAACATTGACGTGGCCATCATGTGTGCATTGAAGGAATGGGTGCGAGGTATTTTATATCGGTGCATCTAAGTGCTTTGTCGTAGGTAACTCTTTATTTTTAATAATTCTATTTCAACTGATATTGAACATTCTTGTAATAGTTGAACGAATAATCAATACAGGTAGTATATGAAGACCAAAATATAATTTCGTGAGTGTCCTGTTGGATTTTTTTTCAAGGAAAAAACTAGGAATTTTAAAGCTATTCCTTTACGTAATGGGATGGATAATATGCATTAATAGTGTTACCAAATGAGTATGCAAAAACTGAGATTTTCAATCGGGCTTCTGTAAGTACGAACTCTCAAAGGTTTGCTTCATGAAAATAACTATTCGCACATTCCATGGCTAGTTTTCGATGAGCAGGGAAACCATTGCACTTCCAAAAATGATTGACATTAATTTAATGGCGCGACGTGACCTCTCTCTTAAATAGTAAATGGAAGCACTCATGTAATATGATTTGTAATTTCTTTCGGCGATGTCCATGGAGTGTCTTAGCATCCCTCGGCCAGGGTTTGTAGGCTCTGAGTTCAGGTGTGCTTCTAACTGAAAATTACGAATGCATTTAAATTTCGGCGCTGAGGCGCTGAAACAGAAGAGATTTTAACCCCTTTGTTTGGCAAATGAAACGGAAAAAGAACTCAAACAGAATCTCAAGGCAGACGTTTGAACTCAGCATAAACAGTTGAATTTATTCGAAACGATGAGAATTGATTTGTTTTGCCTTGATGTGGGGTTATCGGCGGAGCGAACTAGTCTCCTCGAAACCCCACTCGCAGCATTCCCGGGGGACACGAGCCCCGTAACTTAATACTGCTGTCGCATCGAGATAGGCTTGGCTCATGAAGTAACTGCATTATACGAGTCTGGCCCGATTCTTTAGGGTGAATAGCGTAAGGAATGGAGTGCGGAAAATTAAATTATGCAGGTATGGCTTAAATAACCACTATTTACTGCTCTAATATATAATACTGCTCTAATATATAATACTGCTGTAATATAATATATTCGATGGTTTCTGATTCGTACTACCTAGTGTTTAACTAGTAGTATTGCAGTCAATGTCGAAGACCGAAGAGTAGTAACAAGGGTGTACATATACAATTCAAACGGTATTGGAGAAAGTGGAGCCTGGAAGCCTCCTTCAGTCTTTGCATTAAACTACTGGCAACTCAAGCGAAATCAGAGTCTTCTTACCAATCTCCAATCTCATTAATTTCATGTTTAACACAAACCTCGTCCCCTTTCTGGAAAGACCTGCGGATTCCGTGATTATTCTGCCAAACAACTTTGCTCACAGGAATATTGTAGTTGACCCGAATATTACATATTTTGGGACCCTGGGAGAGGAGTTTTGGGTGCTTCCTTTTGTCGGGATGAAACAAATGCGGAGATGTGGAAAGGACACGTAAATCCATTCTTTTTTGTTTGGGTTTCCAATTTTGATGCGGAGGGTAAATGGGGAAACATTTTTTCCACTCCGAAAGAGGGGGTGCGTGTGTGACTTTTCGCCACGGGGACGACGGTGGGGGGTGTCTGGGGGCGCGTGATGTCGGCCAACAAAGGGAGAGGCGACGGAGCGTCGAGAGGTTTTAATGGATTTGGACGCGACGCGGTTGTTTCATGCGCTCGCGAGAGGGTTTATGAATCTCGTTTGCAAGGCCACATTGGTGAAATTACTTTCTCCCTGCCCGCTCGATATTCGATGAGAGGAGAGAGCGACTTTCTGATTGCATTAGAATGTTCTCTCTCTCCAATGTGACTGTTGGGAAACCGAAGATGCTGGGGTGGGGACCGCAGAGCATGTGCTGCATTTTGTTCCATTGACTAACTACGAGTATGTCCCATTTAAATGTAGTGTTATTCGTGTCATATTCGTCCTGACATTATTAATGGGATTCCTCATTCCCAATATTTCTCTGCATTTAGTTTTTCGCATCAGATTTTCTCGATATCGCTGGTACCTGTATTTAGCACCTTACCTAATACTGTATTTTGAAAATAGTTGGTCCTCAAAAGTAAATTTTCAACGGTTTCAGCACCGAATGAAAATATAATATTTCCATTTTGAGTATTAGCCCTTTTCAATCTGCATGTAATCCCACTTGAGTTTTCATATTTTTTCGCAGTACTGTTGTCCTAGGAAAATGGGCAAGGGAGAATAGGGGTAGGAAAAGCGAGGGCAGGGGTAGGATGGACGTGCTAGACAGAATGGAGGAAGGCAATGTGCGTTTTTGAAGATGGGTTCATTTTAGAGTGAGGTGCCAGGCTTTATGTCGCTAAGCGAGGCTAAGAAATACAGGAATGTACGGTCTATGTGTGTCCATCCAAAACTTACCTTACACACAAGTGAGCTGGTGACTGTCAAATAATAATGATGGATCCAAATTTTAGTCCTCATAGTTGGGGAGTGTTGCTTGAGGCAGGAGTTTCGTGAGTACCTCTACATACATTTATTGCTCAGTCCAAAACTCGCAGCCACGACTGTGAACTCTTATAATAACTGTGCACTTTCGTCAGTGTGAATTTTTGTCGGTGTGTAAAGATTTTTTTATTGTTAGATTTCCATATCTCCCTTGTGAATTTTTTCAGGTCTAGCACTCTGGAATAATATTCCCATTAGCATAAAAGTGTAAATGGGTACTTGGCGGCGAAAAAAAGGAGTCGTCTGTTGATGTAAAAGGAGAGGTGTGAATCTTTGTCCCGCTGTTGAAAAGCTTCATTGTGTAACGCACGGCACTTGGCTGTAGGTGCGAGTACGGCACTTGCATCCACGGGTGTAATGGATGTGATGAAGAGCTCTGTCCGTAAAAATCTTTTTTATTACTACTACACATACCACCTCTGTGTTGTATAATGCTCGCTGCGTCCGGTCATCTATGTTGCTGAGGCTATCACGTGCATGTTCGCAGAGGAAAGTTGAAAATACTTATTGGATGATAACATTGTGTACGTTGCAAACCAAATTACTGTGCAACGCAACGCTCAAGAGTCCAGCGTCATTTTGCGGGTTATCCAAGCGTTACTGGCAGTCATTAATCGGCTAAGCGCTAGGCATCGTTTGGAGAAATCATCGCCCGTTTGAATGCCCTCTTCTGTCGTTAGTTGAGTTATTTCTCTGGAGCATAGTTCGTTTATTTGGAAAAGAGCTCCCGTTGTTACTGTGCGTTTCAGGACGCTATATTCAGCTCGTTGTGATTTTTTACTTTCCTTTTTATAGTTTCATTACAAGAATTTTGGAGATTATGGTGGACCAAGGCAATACTTATCTCATAAATATGTGGGTTAATAAAAGTTTGGATTACTGTTATTATAAGGAAATTCTTTCAGTTTGAAAAATGTCTTTTTTTCGATAACATTACTGTATCTTTTCTTGATCTCGACAGAATCAGGTGTGTTTAAATTATTATTAAAATTAAATTATTGCCCGTTTCACTAATTAGAGAATTTTGTTACATAAACTCTGTATATGCTAACAAATGACAAATTGATACTAAATCTAAACTGAATTGTTCGTTTTCCTATCAATATTGATTTGACAGAAATATTCGCATACTGTGTGCATAAAACAATGTATGGAATAGGTCAATGCAAAAATGTTTAAAACAATCAGGCAATAGTCAAAGCAAGTAATGGTGGGGCAATATAATCGGTGTTCTACGTGTTTAAAGAGAATGCGATATTCAAATGAAGGAAATCGAATTCGTGTCCCTGTTGCTGCGAATTTTTAGCAATGGTTCCGGCATTGTCTGACCGATAATCGGGATAGCGAGGCAATTCGTAATTTTTGCTCATATCCTTCTCGTTCATCTCCTACGCGTGAACAATAATTAAGTTTAATTTTCTTCGATTGAGCTTTTAATGGCACCATTGAAAACGTCACGGGGGGTAGCACCCTCAACCCCCGCCCTTTCCGACCGCACCCCCAACATCGCCAACGGCAAAATTCCCTTCCTTTCGGTACCGATTTACAGGCCCGAACCTCGAGAACTTTATCGCGTGGCTTTCGGGAGGGCCAGGGGACCTAGCCAAGTGTCGACGGAGCTCACCTCTCCTCACCCTGAGAGACAACTCCGGCAGAGGTGGAGCCGTGAAATGGAAGAAAAGATTGAAGAGAATAAAAAATTAAACCCTCCGTATCCTTGGCGGTGTAGCCTTACCTTGTCTCATTTTTATACCTCCTCCTCTCTTGACGTGAGTGTTTTCTTCACCCCTTATCACGACGCTTCCCGTTCTCACAATCCCCATCTCCCCCATCCATATCCTCCTGCTATATTCTTTATCTTGCGGAGATGGGCAAATGAAACGGCTTCACTTTCGTCCGTACCTTTCCATCTGAGCAGAGCACTTCCTTCTCCCGCGCGTCCCTCCCCGTCCCCCATCCACCCGCCCCACTCCCCGCTTCACCTCTTACCTGCACGAAGGTGCGACCCTCTGTTTCTCTCCACGCAATCTGTCTGAGAGTATCTTCTAACAGGAATTGCTTCGCGAACCTGAAATCATATTTTCATTGGAGTCATTCGTTTACTTTTCTAGCGTCATTTTGCTCAGTATATCGATGTAATGATTTCAGTAAATGTGTGGATGAATTTTAGTTTTTTCTATTGTATTGTTTCAAATCAGGCCTGCTTCAAGGGAATTATTTTAGAGGGATGATTTTTCTTCGTAGGCATTGTTCACACAAATGGAATTTTCTGAATCCTCCTGTCATTTTCGATACGAAATTGTTCAAGATAGAAATGATTTACCTTCTCATGTATAGTATATCGTTTTGTTATTCATTGAATGGCTAATAGAGGGGGGATCTAATTGCGTCTGTAGTGTTCGAATGTGCATGTTTCTTTGATTCTTGACAAAAAGTTATACATTTTTAACGGTGAATTGATTTCCATCGTTAAGCATATAATATACTATGTGGTTGCATGATCTAACGTGGTACTTTAAGAAACTGATTCGGGGCTATGATTTACATGGGAATGAGGTAAATGTTATAATATAGTCAAATGTCTCTCACCTGGCAGTGTGGTAGCCTAGTGGTTAAAGCCTCTGGCTGCTAACTAATGAATCCAGATCCATGCCCGAGTGATGCTATTGTACACCCCCATCTTCACTCAATTTTGGTGATATTTTCGGATATCGAATCTATTTGGAAAACCGCAACCTGCTAAGGAAAAGTAATTGGCCCTTCTTATTAATACCCCGTATGTGGACGAATATTTTACACGACATAAGGGTTAGTTACAGATGAGCACTACTCCTACCTACCGCATAATAGCACTTGTTGATTACTATGGTAGGAGAGCTCGTCAGATTATTTCAGTCAATATTTAAAACTAATTGGTTGAATAAAGGTACCGTGATGCTTCAATGGCCCCTAGTGAAAATTAAGTTACTTGGCAGCCGTTTAAGTATCAGCAAGTATTTATTGCGTTTTATCCCATTAAATCGAAGCTGATCTCGATTATGGGTCCTTCCTCAAAGTTATAAGTACAGACTTGTGGTTTCGTTAAAATGCCACTTATGAAAGGAGACGCGTGTTTCCGTAACTTGTTTTGCTCGTAATACAAATAGACATGGGTTTTACTCTTTCTTTATTGTCAGTGGTGAAAATCCATATGCTCCACATGTTCCATCTGGTCTGAATAGGAGTAGAGTTCATAATGGTCATATTTCCTTTCGGCTGGAAAGAACTAAATTTACGTTGAGTTCCCCTCATAGTCACCAATGGAAGGTGAGGCTCGCTATTGCAGTGGTTCTCCCCTTTGAGAGCCGCGTACGGCCCGGTCGGCGGGGAACCAGATCGGCTCCCCCGTTTCTAAGACCCGCTTGCATGCAATTAATGGAGGGGATCCTCCGATGGCCGCGATGGAATATCCTCCCGAGGGAAACGTTGGAGGCAGCCGGACTCAGTCTTGTCATCTCCCCCTCCCCCCCGGAGGGCTCCAGTGGAAATGTTTTCATTGGCGGTGAATTATTTTTACTCCCCATTTTCCTTCTGCTGGAGTGGGAGAGCGGTCGGTCCTTAATTTCTCCTCCGCCGGGAGCGACCCATTTTCCACCAACTAAGCCGTTTAAAGGCTTTTTTGCTCGTCCGGTTGGGAGCGAGGAAAGCGTGGATGGAAAAAATTGGATGATGATGGCGATGATTAAAAAATGCGAGCGGGGTGTCGCGGCCCTCCCTTATCTCTCCCGCATCAGCACTTCATTCCCCTTACTTTTTTAATTTGTCGTCGTAGCCGTTTTTTATTTCATTAGAAATGATACCATCTCGCTCGGCTCTCTTTGGGCACCATCTCCTCCGCGGTCCCCACCCCCTCCTTCCGCGCCACCTACCCCTCCGGAAGGCCCCACACTTGCTGCAGGGACTACGGCTACTGGAACCGATCCAAGTAATTTACACTCTCGGAGGACTGTCTTTTCAGCAGAACGTATTTGGGGGCCTCTTGTGTGTTTTATTTTGATTGGATTCCTGCTTGGTATCGGTCATAACACCATTGAGTGACTTACTTCCATTTCTGCTTACAGTCGTATGTAAGAAGTAATGTATGTGCTAGTGAGGATGTTTGACTTGAAATGTCTCCAGCTCTCCTGGGAGAGGGACGCGGTGAGCCGCGAACTAAGGACCCGGTCGTCAGCTGATCGACGCCAATTCATTCGGTGATGTTGTGCATCAAAGGCAGACTCTCTGAAAGTCTCATTGTTCCGTTTTTATTGTTCCGGATGACCTCATACGGGCAGGCGAGTTGTTCATTCCATTTTTCGTTTTCCCGCATCCGATTCTACGGATCCGGAAGTGCCATGTGAGAAGTTCGGAAGTCAAGAGATTTAAATTTTGGAGAAACTATTCCTATTTTAAGGAAGCAGACAGTGTTGCTTGAATGGCAATTTCATTGTGCTTGATCTGTCGAGTGAGACCTGAAACGCCAATGGGCAATTTTCTGGTCATCAAAACTTCGTGCGGACATAAATGATGGCGCAGAAGGAGAGATAGGGGTCCCTTGCTTCTTCCTTGTTGATGTGTGGATTCCACAATTATAAGCTGTGGGTTTGGGTCGAGTTCTACCCTCACGTATCACTACCGAATACAATGTTGACCACTGTGTTGATGATATGTAGTTAATTTATAAAATATAGAACTGATTTACTTAAGAAATATTAGACTAATCCAGGGTATACATTTATCCCGTAAAGATATACTTTGGGTCAGCCTTCAAAATGACTTACCATAGAGTTTTCACCACATTCCACAGAAAGAGAATCATTCTTCATTCATTTATTTTATTATCTTCCTTTTACGAGAATTAAAGCAAATTGTATCCACGTTCAACTGCCAATTTCCAGGTTGCCGTTTTCCCTTTTTGGGTTAAAGATCATTATGGAGCCATGGAGGCCTTTGCCATGATGAAAATGACGCCTCTTCTGTTATACAGTGTGGGCAATGACGCCTTTTTAGTTGAAAAGCTAATTCTAGTGGTTTAAGTATATTGGCAATTTAACGTCCTTTGAAGAGGGACTATTAGAATAACGTAATGGGAAGTCTGTATTCTGTAGTGTTCCAGGGCTCTTCCTTAAATACTAGGTCGCGCGCGAATATGGCCGAACGCTGTCGCAAGTGTTTGGGTCGCTGGAGATCGCGAGTGACGGACAACGGTCACTCTTCAAGCGGCAGCGCCGCTTCCATTCCAGTGCCATTCCGCAGATATGATCGAATGTGTTCGGGGACTGGGCGAACGGTGGACATTAACTGGCTGAACTTCAGGCAGTTTCCTCTAAGCAAGGTCATCATATTTCGGGCGGTGTGGGTAATATTACACAAGTATATATATATATATATATATATATATATATATATATATATATATATATGAAACACAAATGAAAGCCCCACACCATCTGTATATATATATATATATATATATATATATGTATATACAGATGGTGTGGGGCTTTCATTTGTGTTTCATAGAACTTGCCTTCATTCACTACATCGAGCGTCTTTCGCAATTTCCTGGACGCGGTAAAAAACCTCTGCTTAATCATGGCACCAGAAGATAAGGTCAAAATATATCTCCACTCTTAAAATTTCCAGGCGCATTTGAGTGTAGTTGGTTTTTCGCTGCTCGTGTTATTTCAGGACGATGAGGTCCTCTGCTTGTTCAATTATCTCGCCGCTTACCCACTCTACGGAATCTTTATAAATGCTTTCACTTCTCATTATCAAACAGCACTTCTTTCATTTTGGATAAAAGCTTTCGAAACGAAAAATTACCTTGGTGGGATGTTGCGACAGATAACAGAAAAGAGAGCAAATGGCGCGCAAATGTTGGCTGAGGGGTTGTTGTTGTTAGTTTGTTCAATATATGGGAAAAAAATTATTATGTTCATGGCAATGAAAATGATGCTTGATTAAAGTGCACTCCTCCGGATGTCTTTGTGCGAATAATATGTCAACATTAGTATAAATCTGAAATCAAGGTATCAGGATTCGAAGCCATGTATAGGCGAATTCATTTTGCGCTTTAAATTCACGTATGTACTTTAAAAGGTAAATTCCCTTATGTAACAAGCAGGTTACGCTAGCCGGTCGCTGAATGTGTAGTAATAGTCAATTTAGAATTAAATTACCAATAGTTTAAAAGTAATGAAGGTATGTATGACAGTGAAAAAATGTTAATTTGCAAACTGTTGCTACTGCGTGAGCATCAAATTATGGACTAAAGGTTTTGCTTTTAATTAAAAATATCTAGTTTGTTAATTCTAAATTATTTCTCGCGAAAGTGAAAAATAATTTTATATTTATAAACAGAAACAGTTAAGAACGTGCTGGAACGCATGGAAAGAAATCATAAAATTTCTCCGTTAAACACGATATTTGGTCGACTGAACATCCGTCCTAAGCTCAAAGACCCATCGTAAGCGACTCTGATTTCTTTTCTTTGACCCCGGCTCGAATTAGGAATCCGCACGTGTCCTTGATAAACGCGCATGCGCGGAAGAGGGCGTGGAGGCGAGTGGGTGATCGGCCAGGGGCACCGCGGCCGAGGGCTGCGGGCGTGGCGTCCGCCCACGCGGACTTTTCTATTTCCCCTAGGGCATTCCGTGTTCCCAGCCGCAACCAAATGGACGTGCTGAAACATTCGGGGGGAAGCAGGTTCTCTCCGGCCCTTCAATCTCCTCACCTTCTCTCACCTCTCATTTCCTTTGGTCACGCTTAAGTTGTAAACATTTTGCTCGAGTCTTGATTGCCATTACTCGAACTGCGGTCCATCCAAATAGAACTCGACACAATAGGAGAAACACCGTAGTGGAGGGAATATTGTGATAAAGAGTCGTTAGGGTCAGCGGCTAGAAGTTGTTTTGGAGGGAAGTGGGTGGCACGAAGAACCGCTTAAAAAATAACCTCAGGATTCTTTATCTGCGGCGGTGGCTTTGACAAGACGCCTATTATGACTTTGATAAGACACATGTTCTGCTTAAGTCGTGAGACTTAAGCAGAACATTTGCACAATTTTAAATAAATGGCCAAGCTGTGAAATGGTGCTCAGTGAGACCGAAAAGTGGTGCTTAATATAAAATAATGCCGCACAAGCGAGATTTTGCGGTTTATTCAAGACCCATGAAGCCAATGGTCGTCTACGATCGGTTGCATCTCATGTAAAATCTCCTTTCCACAAAGCCGCTGTTGATTTATTTCCGAAATGGGGAATTTATTCGGTATTTCCACGCGGGCGCATCGTAAAAAACTCTGTGGAACTAGCAGAGAAACTTGGCGGAATCGCTCCTCCACTCAAGACTAAGATGGTATCACTCGATAGCACTGATTAACTGTTTACTCTTATTCCTAAAACGGAAGTGTCTCACTTTGCCCTCGATTTTGCTAAGTGCTCTGGATATAATATTACAAACTATAAGGACAATAGGACCCTCTTGGATTTGAGACTGGCCCAACATAATATCGATTTTCACCTACAGAGGTACATTCGTAAACTGAAATGTACAAAAATCTGATAAACTCTGGTGAAGTTAAATTTAAGGCTGGTGAAGTTTGGTTAACTCAGTGCGAAGATTGTGTGCAATGTTAATAAGTTTATGTAATGTTTATGTTTCACGTAATATGGGCGAAGGGCATAAGCTAGAATTACGAGTATTTGAGCTGTTCTATTGTTAATAGCCCAGTTAATGTTGGTTTTACTACTTAACCACGTCTTTTAACGTAAATTTACGTCCTGCCCTGTAACTCTCTCGTTGCCTCGCCTTCACCCATCTAGATCCCTTCTTCCCTTCACTTTCGCCCCTCCCCTTCCTTTTATTGGCTAGTTGTGCTTTTACCTCTCTCCATTCGGATTTACACCCCCTCTCACATTCTCCGTTTTTCCTTTGTTCTCAGTTCTTCCCCCGGTTTTTTTTGCTTTGGTTTGATTGTATTTGAGTTCGCTTAAGCATTTTGGTCCTTTATAATGGCATTCTACGCTTTAACCGTCATGTCAATGCGTCATCAATTAACAAGTGTGGACTTTTTTTTAAATTTTATCCTACGGCTTAGATATTAAGTATTTATTTTTATTCAGAACACAATATATATATCCACTGTTCTTTATTATCGTGCAACTGTGTTCTTAATGAAATTAATATTGAACATAAACTTCCACAAAGTTGAGCTTAAAACAATGGAAAGTGTTAAGTATTTCCCCAAGTTTTTACCTAAAACTCTTTTATTTGTTTTCTTTAAGATTATTTGAAAAGGAAATTCGATTTTTGGGTTTTGTTGAGGTTTTAATGACTGCCCTCGTTTCAGAGATAAACGAGTGAATCATGTGGCTGACTTCATGACCCGGCCATACCTGTTCTTATGACAAAACCGTAATTCTAACGTTTTCATTAAAATGAATTTTAATATATCTCTTTGTGTCACCATGGAATTAATTTATGAACATGTCGTTGTTTCCTGTTTCTTATTTTCTAATCTAACTAAAACTAAATCAATGAAGTTGAATCTCCACAGTAGAAAATTGGGAACAAATAACGAATTTTTTGTCTCGGAACATTGATTATTCAATAGAATCTATCCGTTCGTCTACCTCAGGATTGTAAATAGCTTATTTTATGCCATAATCATCTGTGAGTCACGATCTCAAGAAAAATATCAGGATAATATAGCTTGAATGAGCATTTGATGGTCATGAACTGTATTTCTGTAAATGTGGCAAATGCCATGGATGACTAGTGATTCCGTGAATGTACGGTTTACGAAAACATATCTTAGTTTAACCAAGACTAACTTTCCTAATTCATAACGCGTGATAAACGAGATATACGGAAAATGTATCATAAAAATAAAAGCTGCTCTTCACGAAGTAGATGCGTGTATAATGAGAGAAATTAAAGTCCCTGGAGGAAGCTAACCGACATGAGGTAAAAAAATCAGATTTCACATTTTACGCTGGAAGCTCACGTTAAGAAGAGATTAAAAGATCCACAAGAGATTAATCAGTCCGAATGTGCAACCGACGTACAAATTAAGCTGTGGTTAATAGCAGTGGTAGTATTCCGGGAATAATTTATTATTGGGTGAGAATGTGCGTGTGGGAAGGAAGGTTAGAATCCCTCTTTATTTTGAAATCCCAGAATTATAATATGTGCTGAAATAAGTTGACTTCTGTGAAAGTGTCCCCAGCAGATCCCCAGTAAGTACTCAAAAGGGCAGAGATAAAAGTGAAATGGGTGCGGAATGAGGCGGATCACGTATTTTCCCCTCTCCGGGAGTTTTTGTGAACTACGGGTGAGCGTTAGCGAATGTAGAGGTTTTTTTATATTTAAAATGGGCGCCGATAAGAGCTAATGCGGATTTAACGAAGCATGACACAAACCCTTTGTCCTCGTTTTTACTGGGCGATGGTTTGAATTTTGAGAGCGAAGGAAAAGAAATGGCGAGCGGGGTTTATTAATGAGAAGTATTCCACGAATACGCAGGCACACACGCATACATACGCATCCACAATCGCGTGTTAGAATACACAAACGCGTTTACATTATTATGATTCGTGGATGAACACAAAGTGTAAATGATTCGTGACTTGCAAAGTAATATCGGAGGTGTTGGTAATATCATTTTGCGACAGACGGTTGAGTAAGTGTGAAAGCTGAAATGGCGCATCAATTTTAGCTTTTGTGATTCTGTGAACGCTCCTCATGAAGATCTTTGTTTCCATAACGCTTTAGTTTTTATGGTCTTGTATAATTTTGGGTCGCTTAGTCGTTTCGGATTTCGAATATTTTGGCAAAAAGTGGATTTTATTACATATTTCTTTGCCTTAATATTAAATTTTACACTCAAAGAAGCCACCCGCTAGTGTATTGTGGGTCTTTGAGCTGTATTGTTACTTCGTTTTTCTATTTCGGGCTTGTGAGCAAATCATGTTATCATTTTGCCCATAAACTTGCTACAGAGCTTTTTGATGGAAAGAATCACACATTCAACCACTGCTATGAGAGGCAGAATACTGCGGAAACGTGTGCCATCACGCAGGAGCAGAAGGAAGCTTTAATAAAATTCTAAGGTACTCTTTCTAATTCCCCCGTTTCGCGTAAATTCGTTCCGAAATTAGATTGAACACTTGGAACGCTGGAGGCCACATGACTGTGCGTGGCGCAATCCGATATCGCCGCCCAGCCTGATGGTGTTTGTCATTTCTCGTGTCCTCTATCTGTCTTCTTCAGTCGGTCCCTCATTCCGCTAGCTCCGCTTTTCTCGTCACACCTTCTCCTTTCTCTGCCTCATATCACGGTGTTTTTTGCCCGACCGCGCTTTGAAATGATTTCTGTTTCCAGTATACGCTCCCGAATTCCCTAAATGGGGTGTAGCAATAATGGCACTCACACCAACATACATATATGTATAAATATACACTCAAACACGAAATCCCGCCATATGGTGCGAAATCCTGCACGTATTCATTCACATGGAAATAGATATAAGGAAAAATTTAAAAAATAGGTACACGCATGAAGGGAAAGTGAGCTGGGCATTATGGTGGAAAAGTGGGAACATATCATTAAATGAGGATTATAGGCGTAGATTAGGGACTTTTCAAATGTGGGTGTAAAGAAGAATGGAAAAGGTGAAGTGGACTGAAAATAAAAGAAACCGAACGAGGTAATGCGTGGCATGGTAGGGGTAGAGAGGGAATTGTTGAGAGAAACCAAAAAGAGGCAGGAAAAATGGATGCAGAGCATATTGATTGGCAATGTTGAATACTCTTGACAGAGGGAAGGATGTTGATATGTCAATAAAATACGACGCGTTAATCGTTTATTTGCGAATTATTCTTTAGAAGGTTGGAGAAGGTGAAGTGGTCAAAAAGGAAAACTACTGAGGCAGTGCTGGGTGTAGGTGAGGTAGGGAAGGGGGTTGGTGGGAGAAATCATAAGGAGGCAGGAAAGATGGATGCAGAGCATATTGATCGGTAGGGGGACGTTGAATACTGTGGTAAAGGGGAGAATGTTGGGCAAACGAGGAAGGGGTAGGACTAGGACAGGGATGTTGGACGGGATGAAGGGGAGATGGAAGTATACGGATATGAAAAAGGGCTTGTTGTAGAGTTGGATGTTGGGTTTTGTTCTGTAGAGAGAGACAAGGGAATTGTCGCTGTATCGTTTGGAAGTTGGTGTCCATCAATAGGCTACCTCAACCGGTAGATTACCAATAGTAATTATAAAACTTGGTTGACTAAACATGCTATTTATTAATGTTTTTAAGGATGTTAAGTGTTTTAAGAACTGTTTGTAAAATTATATTTTGCAATACTGCAAAATTTTGGAGTTGTCCTTTGTTGGTGTGTGACTTTTTTATCTTAATGGTTTTATTTTCTTTTTTTTTCAGGTAAGACTCTTCTTCTTCGACTCTTATTCACTTGCAGCCGACGCTGTTAGTACGTGTAGTTAGTAGATGAAGTGTCCCCTGTCACTTGAGGTAAGGATTACGCATCACCTTCCAGTAAACCTGGACAGGTTTAATCCCTTCGTCTGCGCTCAGTCTGGTTGAACACAAAACAACACCCGAGTGTGAACTTATAGCGTGCAATAAGCTCCGACGTATCGCTTTTGTTTCACATCAATCAGATCATATCGAGACGTATGAAACAACATTTAACTTACGAAGACTTGGCGTTTAGAAGAACGTGCCATGGCCCTAGCCAAGAGAGTTTTATTTTCATTTGCTCAGCCTTTCCGTCGAGGACAAATGAAAATAGATTTGCGATTTGATATTAGGACTCTAGACTCGCTCCCTCCCTGCCGTCTGCCAGCTCCCCTCCACCGATACACCTCCTTTCAGAGATGAAATTCTGCTCTTTTTCAGAAGACGTGCAAGTATGAAAAATCGGAAACGTTGACAACATTCAGCAGAAAAAATCGATTGGAATACGCGACTAAAT
The DNA here is from genome assembly GCA_037158775.1 of Hetaerina titia. Classification (NCBI taxonomy): domain Eukaryota; kingdom Metazoa; phylum Arthropoda; class Insecta; order Odonata; family Calopterygidae; genus Hetaerina; species Hetaerina titia. The sequence continues at coordinate 109,236,171 of CM073771.1, read as the reverse complement.
GGTTTCTAATCGGTGACATAATAAAACTGTCGTTTTTTGGACCACACTTTCCGAGTACCGCGCGATAGATCCACTACCCACCATTATTGTCATGTCTCAGTTTTTAATGGTCGCCTTCATGAGAATGAAAAAAATTGATGTCACTGAAAAACATGTTAGTTTATAAAAGAAAAAGAAAGAAAAAAGTTTCCTTCACAGGATTTGTTTTCTTTTATTTTTGTTTCCTTGTAAAATACCAGTAACAGAGAAATTTCAAATAATCGCTTTGTAACATCGATATCGATTACTGATCGTAAGTAAATATTAAAGGTCGATCACTCTTCTAGGAGTTTCTATCCTTGTCTCCATTCGAGCCTAGAATTTCGTTCTCATTTTTACTTCGTGTGGGTCGTCTTTTTCCCTTTCGACTTTGTCATTTCGAGTGTTGCGTAGGGCGATTATCTCACCTGTCACCAATCATAGAAACACTTTATTTCCTTTCTTTCGTCTGGCCAATCGCCGAGTGACGCGCACAAATGTCTCCGGGGACGAACTCCTTGCATCCAAGAAATCGCGCTTATTGTGATTTACAATTAGAAGAAACCTTGTGAAGTCTCGCCACCCGCCAGTCACGCAACATCGCGGTTTCACAAGCCTGGCGGCTCTTCAACTCTGACATTTGGATGTGATAAGATTTCGAGGGTTCCACCGTACTCGCTCGCTTCCCCCTTTGGAGAAATATTATTGTAAGGGGTTCAATTCCTAGCACGTTCAAGCCGAATGGTCCTTGTTTGGTTGTCATTTATGCTGAAATAAATACCTCTAGGAATTAAAGTGGAATCAAAATATTCTTGACGGCATCGTAAAGTATCATAATGAAATTAACAAAGTTTATTTTTATCTCTCTAATCATAGTGTACAAGCAGAATTGTCATTAGCACAAAGAATAGGATACAAAAGAGGGCGGAAAGAACACAGACTAGTAATGTTAGGACAATGATGAGGGTAGGAGAATTAGAGAATATAAAGCAAGAGATGGAAAGAGCAAGTATTGGTATTTTACGTCTCTGCGAGGTAAGATGAAGGATAGCGGCAATTACTGGAGTAATAGTTGTAGAGTAATATAAAGCGGAGGGGACGAGAGCCAACGATGGGTTGCCACAATATTGAAAAGGAAGGTAGAAGCTTAATTATCACTAAGCAGGCGAGTTGTAGGATATTGTTAGTAGATTTATGATGAACCATCGTATTTGGTTATTCATCTGAACCATCGACTAATTACTGGGAGGAAGAAATGCACAGAGTTATAAAATCAATTAGAGGAAATAATTAAGGGTGTCCCTCGGAGTAAACATATGACAGTGGTGTATCTTTGGAACGTGGTGGTGGGGCATTGGAGAGGTAAGGGAATACGGTCTAGGAGCAAGGGATGGCCGTGAGGAAAAGTAGTTCTTCTGGAGAAATTGTTTAATGATAACGAACAATTATAACGCCGTAATATATGTAATTTTGCGTGGAAATTTTCAGGGGAGAAAGAGAAATATGAGTTAAAATATAATAAAGTTAGTCGCAGATTTAGGAACAACGTATTCCGTTCGCTCATTTTCGCAAGAACATACTTGCAGTTAAATCATTATATACTGCTACGTCAGAATCGAGAGGATAAATCAGAGAAGACGGATGTGGATATGGAATGTAGAATTATTAGCCGAAACGAAAATGAAGGAGTACCGATGTGCAATAGAAAAATTTATGAATAAGGACAGGGAGGCGGTATTAACAGAAGAAAAGATGGGCAACCCCCCTCCTCCCTCACAGAGGAGCTTGCCCAGCCACTGGGCAAGAAAAAAAGGGTATTTTAAAGATGGCATAGAGCAAAAGCCGATACTAGGCATACTCTGAAATATAGCCGCCAAGGCGGCAAGTCACTTGGTACAGAAGAAAGATGGGAGCATATTAATGAAGGGATATCGAAAGGCACGAACGAAACTATAGGAGTGGAAAATTGAAAATAGAACTATAAATTACAGACGAAATGATAAAAAAGTTAGACGAGATAATGAAATGGAAGATTATAAGAACAGAATTAAGTAGTCGCAAGTAGAAAGGGATAAATGATAAACTGAGGCAGGAGACTGATGGGACCAAAGAAGGAAATGTGTAAGACGCGATTCGAGGATATGGAGTTTAAGAATGGAAGCAGAAATGGGTGCGCTCCATAAGGAGTTGAAGGCACGCTCAGTAATTATAAAGGAAAAATCCTTTCGCTTAATTAAAGATTTGTCAGGAATATTCTAATTAAACCAAGATGGGTAATAAAGAGATGGAAATAGTATATGAAGTATCTATGTGGTGACTACAATAGGCCATCAGGACTTCTAATAAGGATGTGAATAAAAAATAATTGAAAATTTTAAATAGAACGTAGTTATGTACGGAGCGGAAGCATCATTACTGAAGCAGGATGATAAGCGTGGATGAGGGCTTTTGAAATGTGGGTGTGGAGAAGGTGAAGTGGACAGAAAATAAAACAAATAAGGATGTACTAGGTATGGCTGGCGAGGAGAGGGGATAGCTGGAAGGAATCGTAAGGATTCAGGAAAAATTGATGAAGGGCAAATTGATCGGTAATGCGATGTTGAAGACTGTGATAGAGGAGAGAGTGTAGGGTAGTGTAGAATACCAATAATACTAATAATAGGCCAGAAAGCTTAGACATAGAGAATGTGACGTAGGTGAGGATAACTTAGGTCTGGACATACTTTGCGATATAGAAAGGGCATTAACAAAATTGAAATGAAATAAGGCTCTATGGTAAGACAATATTCCTCCAATTTTCCTGATGGATTTAGGATTACACCGAAGGAACAGAATCCTATTTTGTATATATATATATATATATATAGTATATATATATATATATACAAAATAGGATTCAGTGTAGTATTCAAAGTAGGATTCAGATGTATATGAAGATTTATATATTTATTATGCACGTTCGTGGCTTTTCCAAGAAAGTGAATATATATATATATATATATATATATATATATATATATATATATATATATATATATATATATATATACAAAATACAGCATATACACTCTTATATGCTACGCATTGTCCCATGTGGAGTTATTCTCCAAAATAAGGTAGTCATACTATTCGAGAGGGCCTAAGTATATTAAAGGGTTCCGGTCTTGTAGAGAAGTGATGAGGAATACACGTAAATTGCAGTGGTAGGGTGTCGAAGATTTATAGGCGTGTTCATTCCCAAGAGCCATATGTGAGCAGAGTACGAGACGGAGCAAAGAGCCTCCAAGTTGTCCGTTTGATATTTCCATTGAGCAATCTCAGTTTTGTGTCCATCTGGCGGGATTCGTCCGCCCACCTTCCGTGCTCTCCTCTTCTTGCTTGCTGTAGTGGGCCTACGAGGGCCACGACGACTCCGGGAAATACAAAGACCACTCACGAAGCCCCCACTCGCCCTGCCGTCCCTTGCCTCTGACCCCGCCACCTTCGCTGGAATTTCCATTCCGGGGTCCACGGCGCGCACTCGGCTATTACGTGGGTCTTTCCGTGAAAGATTTATACTCTGACTCCCTTCGAGATTTTTTCGACCCGTCTTGAAATATGAGTGAATCTCTTAGCGTGGTGCTCTGCGCGGCTCGGAAAAACTCAGTGAAAACTATTCGCATCACTCCCCGCGGAGTCTACTCCACGGGGAGTCCTCCTTCGAGTGCAACTTATTACTTTCCTCTCCCCCTTCTTCGGTTGGCAGTGCCGTTTGTTCTTCGCCATTATAATTTCACGAGGGGCGCATTCATATCTTCCTCGTGCTCCTCTTATTGGCTCTACTTTTTGCCACGTATTCCCGGAAGGCCAGATGGGAGGGCGGCATGGGAGAAATATGCATATGCTTGTTAAGAGGCCATGGAGGCTGGTTTGTCTGTTCAGAATGAAGTGCCCGAGGCGTGGCATAGTAGAGATTTTTCAAATGTAATTTATTTTCCTGTAACTTTGCGAGAAGTGCTCAAAATCATTTAGGCTCCTTTTCGTCCTGTCTAAATGTCATTGGTAGTCATTGGAGCCAGGTGTTAAAATTCGTTGCCTTTTCCAAACAATGGCAAAACCTTTTAATCGCGCGATATTTTGTATTTTAATAAATACCCGCCATCTATGTATGAGTTCACTCCCAACATAAAAGCAACTTCTCCGTGAAACGGCAGTTATAATTTTTTTATTGAGTCATAATTTAATTTCTGATTACTTATGCCACGCATGAGGTGATGACGTGATTTTATGAGGCATCTAAATTCGTACTAAAGGAGTTATTTACTGAAAACCCTAGTAATTTAAGTAATTGAATAAATAAAACAGTTTCTGGCCAGACTTGATGGAATATTTTCATATTGAATTTGAACAATGAACAACTTGGCTTTTCAACTTAGAAAATATTTTATTCACTCCCTAAGTTTCCTTATGGTATCACATCATCAGCCATAATCATTCCCAATAACATAACGAAACCTAGGTAGTGAATAAAAAAATTTCTAAATGGAAAAGCCAAGTAGTTTATTTCTCAGTGTTAATGAGTCATTTAATATTTATTTTTTTACAATTAATGAATTAATATTTCACTCAATCCGTGAATTGTTTCTCTCCGGATAATGATAGACTTTTGGCGTTTATATGAGTATGTCCCCCTCAGGTTTCAGTTCTGACAATTTATTCCCAATACTGAAGTAATCAAGTAATAAATGCTTGAGTCAAAATGTATCCCCCCATCTTGGATGAGAATCCTTGTAGGCATCTTGTCATCATCCTTCGAAAGTCTCTCTCAACGACTTGCAGTCCCGACGAACGGCACTTATCGCGGTGCAATAGCTGCATGGAGTTTCCCTTCTAGATTGAGCCATCAGTTCGTGGGGGGGAACCATCCTCCTACCCCATTGGATGAGGTCCTTCGGGGCGTAATGCAAGGAGGAAGCATTGGTGCTTAGTCGGGTGCCGGCTCTCGCTTTTTGTCCTTTGGATGGCGGGTCAGCGGCGGCATACCCGCCCGTCCCATCCCCTTCCCGCCTTCCTGTGACGTACCACGAGGGTTGCGCCCCCACCCCCCCTTCCGCCAGCCTCCCGGATATAACCACTTTAGCCGCCGCGGTGCATGCCGTCTGAGGAGGACCCACTTCCGCCTCCTTGACCCATTGGGCGGTTCAAGCTGTGGTTAACGACATCGTGCCGTTATGCTGCCATTCCTAATGAAATGGCATATTCGTCGACTGCCCTGCCATAAAATATGCATGACCTGTTCTAGAAAATTCATCGAAGACAGAGACGTAGGATTAGGAACGTCTTCATGGCTAGGCGTGCCAAAGTCAATCGCTGAATCCATTGCGGATGTTATTTGAAAAATATATTTACGATTAAATAAGTCGAAGTTTTAACAGTTTCAGGCTTAACTTTGTGGAATTCCTTCATGATGAGGGTATAAAATAAGGGTAACTTTACACTTCCACACACTTTTAATGTAAGACGACCATGGTTTCGATGTTGCGGATTCAGGGATGATGATGCGCAGCATCAAAACCATGGTCGACTTACATTAAAAGTGTGTGGAAGTGTAAAGTTACCTTATTTTATACCCTCATCAAGTCGAAGTGTACTGAAAACGATATTTAAACGATAAAAATAAAACTCGTTACTGGGATTATTTTATTTTTATGCCAAATATTTCGAAGAAATTTATCACTGTTCTCTTGAAAAACTAATGGTTTGTATGTTACCCTTTTCGGGAAAGAAAACTTAATTGTGATCCAGTTGCTTCCTCATTGCTTCTGCCTCATTGCTACTGCTTCTTTCGAGATCCTTTTGAACAGACTTCGTACGTTCAAAAGGTTCTCCCACTTCATTTATTACAAAAAATACTTCACTAACAAAATATTGGTCAGGCTCCACTTCAAGGCAGTTTCCTCCCCAACGTATGCACTTATTCCAGCGGTGTTTTCATATTTTGAAACAGTTCTGGAACGCTTCTTCCGGAATTCTCATAAGCTCCTCCGTCGATTCTCTATCTCTTGAATGGTGACAAATCTTTTTCCTTTGAGCGGGGTTTTTAGCTAGTAGAACAGGAAAATCTCACTTGGGGGCAGGTCTGGTGAGTAGGGTAGGTGGGGAAGCACATGGCTCTTGTTGTTGGCTAAATACTCACGAGTTCTGAAGACGGCCGGCGTGTTGTCGTGGTGAAGAAATTACTCGCCGTTCCTCCAAATTTCGGGCTGTTTTCGCCTGCTTATCTTTCTTAGGTGTTTCATACTCCCAGGTAGTATTGGCTGTCTGGCATTTTGGCAGGCGATGCACAACCCGCTATTATCAATCGGCCACTTCGACCTGTTGGTATTTTCAAACCACCATTCCCAAAAGAATATTGGCACATAATTTTTTGCATGGATTCTGATTCATCCTGCTCCCATTCACGTACATTATAGTCATGCCACATCTTTATTATCTCTAAATGTTTATTTGTTGAAGAAACTTCGCTATTGTAGCGGCGATTTCCTTCATTCATTCAAAAAGTTTCGAACATCGTTCAATTTTGTAAATTTGAAGCCAAGAGACCTCAAAATCTGACGAACAGAACTAGTGGCCTTTTTAAATCATTATCTTTTCTTGAGTGACTCTAATGTTTTTTGCAGTTTGGAATTTTTCTTTGTCGCAGGATTGCAGCACCGCTCCACTAGCATCTTCCATGTCGAAGTGGTAAATTTCTCTGCACGTATTTTCCCTCCTGTAAATGCCAATGGCAATTCCTTCTTCCTACGTTTCTGCTGCATTCCATACTCTTTTTATGCACGGCAGAGTCCTTTCTGATACGCCATATGATTGAACTAATAATTTTTTTTAACTTATGCAAAATTGTGATTTTAAATGGATTTTGCTAAACTGGATGCTTTAAAATCTTGGAAAAATCTGTACCATTAATAATGACATTTTTTGACTGATGTGTGGTATCCAGTCTTCCCGATTACACTCTCCGCATGATGTTATTGCATTTAAGCGTTAGTGCGTTAGCCATAGTGAAACATGAAGAGAACTTGAAGAAATTTTACAAGGTAATTGGTTGGCAAATATCGTTAGTAAATTGAAGAAATACTTTTGTGTCAACCATTTTATAACCTCGTTAAAATTAGAGAAATGGCGACCCATCGATGCGACTTTTCTTCCAAAAATGGATTCTCGTAATTTGATTTAGAATCCAAAAGACGCTGCTGAACTGAGAGATGGATACTTCAGAACTACTTAGATTTTATGCTTTATTGTGTTCTGTTTATTTGAGTAGATGCATTATGTTCTCATTTATCTACAGTTAGGAGAGAAAGAGTCGGTCTTTATCGCTGGGCCTCAGTTTCATTTTGTTTTCCTTTCATTCATTTGCTAACACTTATGGGATGGTAATACTTTGGTCATTATTCTTCACCTTCCCTGAGTTGTACATGTCCCAGAAGGAAGATTAACCATTTGATATGGAGTAATTACTTAATTTTTACGATTTCTAGTTTTGGTAGTTGGATAATGGGCAAATGCACACCTCCCTCACACTTATTTGACAAGTTTATCGTGCCGCACATTTCCATATAATCTTTTCACTTCATTTTCAATCATGTGCGAAGTGTATTTAGTATGTTTTAAATTATATTTAGGCAAGATATCACGGGGTAAGCCAAGTGCATAAACTTTCGTCGTTACATTAAATTAAACGTTTAACGTCGTTACAAAAAATTATTTTTATGGTGTCTCCTAAAATTTAAAAGAACAGCGAGGATCCCTTTGAAAATCTCTTGCTTTTGAATGAATGATTTTGGAAACTTTAGAAACAGCCCAATGCCAATTATATTAGGGAGTATTGTGAACATAAGTACAACATTGAAACACTATTTCGTTCTGAAGTTATAATTATCATAATTTTGGGTCTTGAAAGCTACACACGTCACTGTTTTGTGGCAGCAAATGCTGTGTTCTAATTGTTGAGGTTGAACATTTTTTAAGGAGATGTATCCATGTTGTCCAGCTGGCGTAATTCTGAGCGCCAGTGTGTTATTTTTCACGACTGAGGCTCTCCTTATTGAACTTAAAAATGATTGTCCATTACAGTCACGTTTTCATTTTCCGTTCCTGCGAGTAATGCATAGCCAATCACGAATAATGCCTGGCATTAATTATTCATTCCGGAGCACACCTAATATATTGATTTGGAATTGTCGGTTCAAGTGGTTGCGTGTGCACAATGTCCGCCGAGTTTTGCTGTTTCGTGGAGAGATTCCACACCCGGGATCACGCTTTTTACCTTTCAATGAATAAATGCATAATTTGATTTGAAATTTATTTTTCGTGTCTCCTCTGCCATGGCGAAAATTATAAATCATTAATAATTATAGATTTTACCATTCTTGCTCTACATTTTTCTGCCTTGGGATAATTCGTGAATATTTATCGAATCAAAATATTAAGGCCTTGATCGAGTGATTGTACATTTTGGCATTTATGCGGGTAAAAGTATGCTTCCCCTAAAAAATCATTTTATGTTTAAATAAGTATTTACAATTGAAATATTTTCTCAGCACTTCGCTGCATTTTTGAACGTAAATTTGGAGTGTTGGAGTTATTGTCTCATTTGTTTTACTAGATGGGTTATGATAACTTTGTGACCATATGGCCCGGGTTCGATTCTGGGTGATCCGTCCGGACACCCTTAGCTTCACTCAGCCTATGTAATTTTTCGGACACCAGATATCCGTGGGAATACGGAATACCCGCACTCTTCCTTCCTTCCCCCCGAATTGTCAAGGCGTGCGAATATCAAAAGTCGCAAGGCTGAAGTGTTTTGAATTTTTAGCATACCCATCAAATCAACCTTCATGTTGATAAGTGTGGTTTGTGAAACATTTTAACGCTCAATTTGTCGACACTCGTATTGAATTCTACAAATATTTAAGCACGGTCATTCGCGTGAAAAATTTCAGCCGTCTCGAAAATATACGGTTCTTGCTGGAGACTTGATGGGATTATAACGGTCTTGAGAAAGGATAAGATGGTTTTTATGGTGTGCATTTTGACACGGCAAGCATATTCCCGTATTATTATTAGGTAATCTACCGGTTAAGGTAGGTTTTTGGATGGGCACAACTATCAAGTAAATATTTTGTGACTCCCCACCTAGCAAACTAATCTATATCAGGTCTCTCTTCATCTCGGTGTACTTCTTTCCTCCCTTCATCCCGTCCAACATCCCTATCCTGTTCCTACCCTTACCTCGCTTGCCCAAAATTCTCCCCTCTATTACCCTCTTCAACATTCCACTACCGCTCAATACGCCTTTCATCCATTTTTCCTGCCATATTACCGTATATATAAGTATATTTTTTGTAGTCTACGCTTACTGTTTCGGTATTTTTGGTGCAGTAGACGCACTTGGAAAAGCAGCTTCTGTTCCTAAAATACTTATATCAGCGCACTCTTACATTTAATTTCATTTACACGTATCTCACCAGGGTTTTGACTGTAACTGCCTCGAGGTCATCTGCTTAGCCCACTGCTAGTTCAAGAGCAGCCGCCCTTCTTTCACCCTCGGAGGACACATCTGTCGGAGCGGACTGTGCTCAAAGGGTGGCAAATAGAACAGATTAACTATTCACATATAATTTAGTTGTGTTTTCAATCGAGTATAGATGACAATAATTACCTAGGGATATATTTAACTGTCTAGAAGACTTGTCGATCCTAAAAATAAGGTTTTATTTTAATCGATTGATATTGACAACGCCGGTTCATTTTCGATAAATCAGAATTACATTGCTCGTTAAATAAGTCCTGAGGAAAGGTCTTCTTTTAGCCCGAGACATTTTTCGTGGCCTTTCTTCGACTTTTTTAAGCTGTCCAAAAAGTAGGGGTTCGGAAAGTCCTCAAATAGGCATTTCTGCTAGCGATGACCTCGTTCGACACCGACTGGAACCGTATTCCACCGAGCCGTTTTTTCAAGATTCGTAGTGTAAAAAACAAAGTTACTGGGGTCCAAATCTGGTGAATACTGGTGAATGTTGTGACACTAATTGGAACTTTAATTCCATAATTTTCGCCATCGAAACTGCACAGGTGTGCGCTCGTGTGCACCCACTTTCTTGACGGAAGAGAATATTTTTCTTTGCCAAATTCAGATGTTTTTCTACGTCTTTTTCTATGTCTATCGAAGAAACGATGTAGTAACAAGGTATAACACTCTCCATTTATCGTTTCCCGTATTGGCAAGTGATTAATCCAGGTGATTACGTATGCATCCCAAAAATCCGTGGCCAATACCTCGTAGGCGATTTCACCGTCGTTGCCTTCTTCGGAGCAGAATCGCCTATAGAAACCCACTGTTTCGACTGTTACTTTGTCATTTGAGTGTTTTAGTGCATTCACGATTCGTCCATAGTTATTCACAGACGCAGAAACTCGTCAGAATTTTGACGGAAATGAGCCAAAACAGCCACCGAATAGACCACACGATTGGGCTTATCCTCAACCCATCTTGCCGAGATTATTGAACTATTTCGCGAACCTTGGTTCGTCGATCAATCAAAAACATGTTTTGGATATTGTCAATCATTTCCGAAGTGATCACGTTAACTGGACGTACCGAACGATATTCATAATTCGTACGGGCACGTTTAAACTCATTCAACCAATTGCACAGATAGTCGTGAACAAGAGAGTAGATGTGCAATTAACTTCTTCCAACTCGATTACGATCACGTTTGGTGTTAAGTTTTAATGGAAGTGTTAAATCACTGCGCTAAACTCATTTTTCCCACGTTTATAAATAAAGTAAAGTTTTTTGTGTCCATCGACTATGAAATAAAGGCTCGTGATGAATAAAGCTGAAAATTTTACAGCAGTCCAGTGAGAGATGGGGCTTAATGCAAGCTTACCTTTTCCGATGCAACGAGCGCCATATCTTGAATTTTCAAAGGCCTTATTGAAGAGCCAACGCACATTGAATGAAGAGTATAAAAATTACCTTGAAAAGACATTACCTTGAACGACTCCTTATTTAAACGGAATAAAGCTTGGCCTGAAGCAAACCACATGTTTGTCTTTGAAATTGTTTCGAACGCATTTATATCACGTATTAATGTTCATTGTTTTCACATCTGTTTTCACCGCATCTGTTGTTGCGTTGGTATTCATTTCCCTGGTTATCGGCAGTGTCCTTTGGTGACCGACTCGGTGTTAACCTACTCTCTCTTTGAGCTGCCTCAGTGAAATCGTGAAGAAATGTCAGCCAAAGCCCTCGCCACTACAAGCCGTACAGTCGTTGACCGCCTTCACTCACGGGAACACCCTTGGCTTTTCCGTGTCGTGCACCGCTCCCTTCTTATTTGTTTTGCGCGCGTAGAAAGACTGACGCTCGTGGAGAAGAAACTGCTTAGCCGCCGGATGCGGACGGGTGGAATTTATGTGCTCAATAGATGAACCACGAAACTCACACTGAAGCGATCGTCGCTGAATCTACTGGATAGGCAGGCGTATAATCTATCCATTTGTTCTTCTTAGGTGCAGGTTCTCAAGATGCCGAACTATACGAATCGTCTAAATGCGAAGTTCTCCGTCTAGGACGAAGAACGCCTGCACCAAATGGCCACCCCATATGTTGAACGGAACATATATCCAGTTCACCCACCCCCGAGGTCCCGTAACAAGGAAGGATTGTTCCCGCGACAAACCTTCATTCCGAATCACTGTGAAGGAACATGTGGCCCCTTGTGTATTGCACCCATCCTATTTTTTCCGGGACTGCATTTCCCTCCCTCTCGTTCCCTCAACCGCTGACTTCTCGTTCTGTTGTCACCGCACTCCCTCCATCCATCTTCATCCCTTATTTATTTTCCATCGTGTCGGCTGTGGAAAGCGGTGCTGTTGGCTTGTGTCGAGCATGACATCGGTGCGACGTGTTAAATTATGCCTAAGCAAATCTACCGGAAATGAATTATTCAGTCAGTTTCGATTCCCTCGCCCTATGACCAGCCAACCCCCGCCTTCGCACCGAAGAGTTAAGTGTGCGAGTCTATCTTTCGTGTTTTTCATTCAAATATTAATACGTTTGGTCGTAGGATGTGTTAATTCTGCCCAGCCCTGTTAGTATAATACGCGAAGGGTATTCGCGGCATTCATGCAAATGCCGGTGGTGAAACTGGTCGAATGGCTGGCCCCTTGGGCGATCTCCTCGCCTATGACGTTTGTTTAAGCTGCATAATGGTTTCACAACGGGTCCAAATTGTGACAGAACAATTACAATAACATCCCAGCGGCTCACAATTGCCGTCACCCCTCATCGTTTGCACTGTCTTAAAGGCCGCATCGGAATTTTATGGGCAGATTTAGCCTGTATTAGTGAAATCAATAACAGCATTTAATCTTTTTTTTCTGCCAGTGGAATTAATGCAAATGTTATTATGTTTTGTTTTTATTCAAGCCCATTCAAATTCCGCTGTGAAATATCGATTTGGAACTCATTTAAATAATTGCTGAAATACCGTTTATCCGTACCTAAATATGCTATCAAATGTCTTCTACCATTGGTGGCAATAGTAGCTTACTGTTGACCGTTAGTAAAATGAGAGTATTGATTTTCAGACTAAATGATAGCATATTACGCAGTAATTTATACGTAAATCAGTGTTATTGGAAGCGAATTATTCTTATTGGTAGATAAATATCACCTATTTCAATTTTGCTATGCTAGCATATAGTATGTCAGTCATCTCAATGTTATTAAATGAATATTCAAATATTTCTAGTGAGGTAAATTAAAAAAAAAACAAATAATCTAGATAAACGTAATCTATTGTCGTATTTAAATTTCGTTTGGGCGAAATCTGATTATACATCGGCCAGCGGCGGTGAATAAGAACAAAGTGTAAGTTATGACTAAAAAAATGTTTGTTGTGTGCGTTATGACGCTGTTCATTTGTTTTTCTATGTAGTTAAACCACTGAATTGAAGGTCGCCGATCACGGGTACGGCATATGAAGTCCGTCTAGAATTTCAGCAAAAAAGTTTGCATTGAGAATGAGATGTGCCATTTCCCGCAACTAGTTTTACTCGCGACAAAACACTTCTATAATACGAATGCTTAATTAAGTTTATAAAACGCTCGCGAAAATTGCCCTCGCTCTCACACAATAGACATTTATGAAGAAAGTCCAATATATGCCTAAAAAACGATTTCATGGTTTTAGTTTTAGCAATTTTTTAAATTATGAAGTTTGTATTCGTAGAAATACGTGTGAATGATTACATGCCAATTAATTTACATAATCATTAAGAGTATTTATTTAAGAACAAAAAAGCTTTTCACACACGCACAAGCCATTGGATAAACGGAAAATGACCTTGTAGAAGTGTTACGCGGACTCGGCAACAAAAGAAAAAAAAGGGCAAAAATGGAATTGCAAGGTGACCATGAAGAGGTTTCCTGATATCTCACATGTATTCCGATTAACGATAGTTATCAATCCGTGCTTTTTGTTGGTTTGGTTGGCAAGGATAAAGCTCGCCTCATTAAGCTCGTTATCGCCCGTGGAATTCACACATCAGCGTGGACTACCAGTTCCTTCACCTTCGATGCCAGTGGTTTCCCAGGAAGGCATGCCGCCCACCTCCCGAAAAGTCGCAACCACCCCTTTTTGCCCGATCGCTGGACGGGAGAGCATTTGAGGTGGTCTGGAATGCGGTTGTGGTAGGTTGTTTATTAAAAGCAAGCTTCATTATGTGTAGCAAGAATTTTTATTCATTATGTGTGTTGTTTTCGGATGAGACCGTATCTTTCTGTCTGCTACTCACCACTACTCGCCGAACTTTGGCTATCCCTGCGTGATCCCTGTTTGGATTGTGTGCCTTGTACGTTTGGGTACGATAGTTAAACATGCAAATTAGAATATTCCGTTACCAGGAGTTTAAAAGTTGTAAGACAAAGTTTAGAGAAAGAAATATGCGGAGCGATACCCAACACTCGCCCGTACGGAGCGATATGAAACACACATGTGTGCCACCATAAGATTTTATCTCGGTATTATTTCGAAGCCATGACTAGTAATTTAAAAACCTCCATTATCGAAATAATAAAGTATAATGGAAATTTGATATATATCCTGCATGCAGCATATCGAAAGCGGCACGTGACTGGATTGCTCGAAGAACTGCAATGAACCAATCTTTTGGAATGATAAATGACCGTGATAATGATGACTCCTGGAATCTATTCATCTTATTGTATTACAATTCTATTGTTCTCTTATATGTACACCTGGTGCCCTAATACCTCCCGCCACTAGCCCTTATGGCGGCTGAAGGGTTGTATATATTCTAGGTAGAAATAGTGACACTCTTATTTCATAAATTACGTGTTAGTTACACTTAAAATGTTAGTCAATTGAGATTTTCGGGAAGGCCTGTGACGACTTGTTAGAATCCGGGGAAAACCGAAAATGCGAAGAATCGTCGAGGTTTCCGAGACGCCCTGTTGGGCGTGGTTGGGCAGCGTTTCGTTGTTGCTGCGAATAACAACCGTCTTCATCGAAATATTCTAATTCACTGCGCCAAAATTAAACGCTTATTATATTTCCCAGTGGTGCGTCTTATACCCCTTGGATATAATAAGGTACTAAATGTATGGGTACGTTCGAACCTCACTTTTAAAGTTAAATGTATTTTATTTCGTAAAGCAAAACTAAATAATTGGGCATAACCCTTCTCAAGTTTCCTCATCCCATATTTTCTTCGTCGGAGTACAATTAATTTAACCCTCAGGAACATCATTAGGTACGTACATGCGGCACATTCCTGCTGTCGCTTCTTTGATAGAAACTAATTTTACCTACTTTGACGGTTAAGTTATTTAATGTGAAATCTTACCAAGGGGTAATTTAATCGCGAGGTTACTTTTCGCTTTCACGAAATATCGCCGCCCAACCGCTCGTGCGTGAGTTTCATTTGTTTGTGACGCATGTAGAATCGCCTTTTTTCTCCGAGAAAAAGGTTGGGAACGAGTGCTTTTCAATTGCGACCGAGTTAACTCAATTCCGTGAGATTAGTACTCTTTGTCGTGACATTCGATGGACTCTTACTCTCATCTTTCGGGTTTGTTGTGGGTTTAAATTCCCGATCGCCGTGATGGAAGACAACCAATTGTCCCGTTGCCATGACAGGGTCATCTCCCACCTTCGCTCCGCCATCCCTCTTCTCCCTCCTGTGGGGCGATGGATACCCTGCACACCGTTCCCTTATTTGATGCACGGATGCACGTCCTTCGAGGACGCCGTGACCACGTGAGGCGCCAGGGGCGGTCGTTGCCTTCCCAGTTACCGTTCTCGTCGAATATAGGGCCGCTAAGCCTCACTCCGAAGTGAGCGTGCGTGCGCAGTGGGGGGCTTTTTAAGTATGGGGGAGGTTTCTCCTGAGTGAGCTCGGGGGGGGAGGGGATAGAGGGACCCAGGATCCTCGCCTCCTTCGTCCTTCCACACCCTCCAACTTCGATATCCGTACTTCCCGTCCGTTCCCGATCCCCTTAAATCCCCCGTCTCCCGTTACCCTCCTCAATCCATTCCTGACCCCAACTGCCTTCCCTCCTCTAACTCCAAGTATGGCTGCCAACATATTTGGGAGCCTTGCCGCCACATTCAATGTCCTGTCGTCGGATGGAAATCCAACGAACAAGTCTTGGACTAAATCGCGCGAAGAAAAGTAACCGGACATAAGGTTGAGGTTGTTAAAATGGCCTTACCGTTAGGTTTGTAGGTTTTGAGGCATTATGTTGTTTAAACAGCTCGTGATGTAACATTTTTTGGCAGTAGTTGGCTCATCAGCTATTTTGTTAACCGTAAGTATTGTTGAGCTAACATCGCACTGATTTTTGATCTGTTAGAATCTTCAAATCTTTTTGGAGGTGAATAAATGACGTATAGCTACTTATAGGAGGCCTTATATGTGGATTTTGTAATTTTATAAATGTATAAATGGACCTAGGAGTAAACTAACAAAAACTATTCGTTTTGTGGTAAGTTACCACGATGTGCGCAATTCTATGATATTATTTGAATCACTACCCTGTAGACAATAGAGCCCAAATTACTCGACGATATTCTCTACAAATCTGGAATTGGGATTCATCCCGCATTCATTATTATATCCTGAGGATCATGTAAGTCTTTTAAGGTATTTGAAGCAATTTATCGATCTTGAATTTTCAGATCCTATTTTTCAATCAGCTTACAGAGGAAAATTCTGTCATTATTGTTTTTCATTTTGATTAATTCCTGAGATTTTGGTTCCATCGTTTTTGCACATTATATGTATTCAGGAATTACCTGGACCCTAAAAAGTCGATGTATGCTGGCTGTCTTGTAAAAGATATCGGGTTTCGTATTAACTCATATTGCTGCGGCACGTCTATTGCTCTCTATATTTAACACCGGAATCTCAAGAATGTTAACTTGGTCCCAAAAACTCTCTCTCTTCAACCGCGAATTTTAGGAACTACTGGATGAGTTCTGAAATTTCTCTGTCGTTCATACCTTCTAATTTCTTCAGTCTTTGACACCAGCATCTCAAGTAAGCATAACTGATCCCAAAGAGAGACCAACGCACGCAGGCGTGAATTCCCTTAAGTTTATCGCTATGAGTTCGCTCCTGTTTTTTTTCCCGTTCCCCAGATGCTCTCGGCTTCCCTCCCGCCCGGCAAGGAGGCCACAAAAGCCTCCGGATGTGGCAAACGCGTGCGCGAATGTACCGCCATCACCGCATAGATAAGGAGAGGAGGGGCGCTTTGGAAGGGGCGTGCGGCCCCCTCCTCCGTGCCAGCGAGGAGGCGAAGGGAGTGGGGGTGCTTGTCGGGTGTGTGTGCGGGGCGGGAAAGGAGAGGGGGGAGCCGCGCTCGCTGAGCTCTGCGCGGCCCCGCCGCCCTCAGTAGGCGCCCGACCCACTTGGAGATCGCACGGCGGAAGAGGGAGCTCTGTTTCTCCGCCCCTCCCGCTCAGCAGCCGCGGGTTTCCTCGGCAATCTCGCCTCGGACACCGCCCCTTCCTCGCTCGCCGCGTCCCCCTGCATCGGAGACCCCTCATTTGACACGATCCCCGATCGCTACACCTCTCGTCTCTCCCGCGTGTTAGCAAGGAACCTCCCCCACGCCACCGGCCGGTGCCTTCCTGTCTCCCAGGCTGGATGTTGATCTCTTGTCCCCATTCAGGAGTTGAAATAGAATAAAAAATAAAACATAAATAAAGAGTTCCCGTGACGAACGACCGCCTCGGAGAGCGGGTGTGTTTCACGTTGTTGCCATCGTCGCTCTGGTTTTGTTTCTCCCCTTGGTGTGGGGCGGGTGTGCGCTCGTTTGTGTGTTTGTGTGTCCATCGGTGACGACACGACGGTGCGAAGAGGTCCGAGGTTTACTTCTGTACCTCTTTATGTCATTCCCCGTTTCCCGATGCGGCGGAAGTTTTCCTGGGATGACTACGGAAATGGTGCGTGACTGAGTTTCGCTGTACTCGAGGTGGTGCTTATAACTGTGGACTTCAAAGAAAGGGAGGCACCCCTCTCATATTTCTCCAGAGAATTAGCTCTCCAAGATCCCAGGATACGGCGACAGGGGTTGTTTGATATGTGAATGGCTGATCTTGTTAAAGCTTCTTTCTCAGTACCTCGTTGATTTTCAATCAGCTCATTCCCTGTTGTTCAGACATTCATTGCCTGCTCCCGTTTCTTGTTCTTGTGACATCGAAAAAATTTTTCCGTATATTATTTTACTTTACAACTTTGTGTCCAACTTAAGGACGGATTTACATTGTTCATCCACGATAGTGTGGTGAGTATTTGCAAGTACATCACCAGAGTGTTACTCGATCATATTTCGTCATTTTCTCAACCCTTCTAAAATTTAATCATTGAGCACTAGTCAGTCATGAAATCCCAAAGAAGTGTGCAGCAGTTTGCACTCTATCTTCAGCACTGACGGACGTCACAACTCCTCCCCTTCCTCGAGTCTTTGGAGCTTATATTCGGTCATCGACAGCTGGGCTTCATTCCTTTATCCCATTAACGGTTTTTGCTCCACCTCGAAGCTCATGTCGACGCCCTTGATGTTTCCGATTTCGTTTATTCATCTGTTGAGCGGAAACACATTTAACTTCGCCAACTCGTCCCCGCTTTCACTATCGGCCAAGTGCCGACCCCTTTTTCTCCTTTGAAGTTTCCCCGCTCTCACGGGTCTCGCACCCTCAACTTCTTGCACCGCATAAGAAGACCTTAATTTACGAGCGGTTTTTCGCGGACATTTTTTTCATCACGTGTTGCCTCCTTTTAATCTCCAAAGCGCCCGAAATTCCCTCGCAAGCGGTTCCCGCTCCGCCCGACCGCCGTTGTTATTTCTCCTCTGCCGATCCCCCAAACGCCAAATCCCTTCACGGCTTCGCCTGCCGTCCCCTCCTCCCCCTGACCCCGCTGTGCGAGGGGTAGTCGCCCCGTTCCGCGTGTCCCCGCTGCGAAAGTTTCGGCCGCGGAGGCCCCCGCGTTCACTCGCGCCCTCCGCTGTCCCCCAACTTCACCAAAGGGTTGCGCACTTCCACCTTGGTTCCTTATCGCCACCGCGATAACCTAACCCTGCGCATTTCCTCCTTTTCCTCCTTGCCCCAATTTCATTTGCCCTCGCTCACGCAGGCCTTCAAACCCTTCGACCCCCACCAACCCTGCCACCCGTAAACTCACCCCCACCCAACATCTCTCCACCTTTCTTCTAGCTCCCTCTCCACCTACCCAACCCTTTTTCCCGTACTTGTAGCAGTTTCAAACTCGTTTTCCATACGCGGTTAAGGATCGCAATCGCTTTGATATAATCCCTCACCGTCGACGGAAGAAGTCAAGCCCGAGAGTTTCTTGCTTCCCGGAATACCTCTTACCCTTACCAACCCGTCCCTCTGTCTCCCATCCACCCCTTCTCTCTTTGCCGAAGTTGTCTGCCCGTGTTATTGCACGGAGGCCTTCCTTCGGGGAATCGCGGAGCCAAGGAAGGGCACCACCCACTTTCTCTCCGCTTCGCCGGCGTTCATTAAGGCCGGGCGGGGAGAGTTTTCCGCCACCGCGTAACAGCACCGTATCCCAATAAACCGATAAAATCCTCGTCACTCTCGCTTCTTCTTCCCGGGAGAGCGTTCCCCTCGCTAATCGCGCCGCCCTCTTTCTCCGCCTCTTCCCGTCGCCAAAAGGTTCGCCTGCTCTTGCACACTCCCACACCCCCCCCCACTCTATCCTTTCCATATCCTTCCAGTCCTCTTGACAGCTTCCTTCGCCTCCGCTTCCCTCGTCTCTGTTGACTTCCTTAAATATTCAATCCTCCTCCCTCTCGCGCCTCCTCTTCCGCCTTTCACTCCTCTCCAACCCCCAGGCGCCCCCTCCGACGTGACAACGCACCCACCACCCCCAACCACCCCCGAATCCTTCTCTCTCTGCTCCTCTCCCATTTACCCCAATTCTTTCCTAACCATTCAAAATAAAGGCGCTCTTGTGCATCCCTTCGGAAAGCCAAAGAGTTTGTTGTTAATGGATATTTCGATATAAAACTCAGTCCGCCTTGGCTACTCCTCGATTCTCACGCGTCTGTTCGACTTTCCCCTTCCGCACCTTTGCCTTCCGCCTCTCCCGGCAGCCCCTTGCCCTCTTGAAGGGAGCCCGGAGACCTTTTTTGCATTTCCCGAGCCACTCCGAGGGAGAGGGAGGATTAGGAGTCTTCCTCGCCGCTGTTTTTCTCCTCCTCTCACTATCCCAGGCATCGTTTCTCTTCCCTTTCTCTTTTAATGCTCGGAATCATCCTTTCCCCCGTGAAGCAGTTGAAACTCGCCTTGTTCTCCGCTTCTCAAACTCCGCTCTCCTCCCTTCGCCCTCAGCCCTTCTCACTTCCCCGTTCGCCCTCCGCCACTTCGCACTCTTCCCTCGAGGCCCTCTCCATTTATTTTTGCCTTATACCAAATCTGGATTTCTGCTCTTTATTTTTTCTTTTCCTCTTTCCATCATCCTCCTTTCCATAAGTTCCTCTGCCTCTCCTCCACTTATTCCATTTTTCAAGTCCGCCTTCGAACTCCTTCTCTTCGGCAAGTCGCTCATAGAATAGCTGTTTCCCCCGCGCCTTTACCTTATATGTATGTTTATAATTTCCTTGCCTCCACTACGTGTAACTCCCCCGCGCTGCTTCTGTCATTTTTTCACTCGCCCGTCCTGCCCCTATCTCCTTCCCTCCTCCACTTTGCCCGTGGGATAGTTTCTTTCCTCTCTTCCGCGCTCGTTCCAGGAAGAACCAAGTGTCGACTCGACTCCCGTCCCGACTCTCCTCCACTCATTTTCTTCCCCCCTCCGGGGAAATCGTCTCCGCGTAAAGTGAAGGGACGAAGGTTCTCATTTGGTCGGTGCCCCGTGTCGCTCGTTTTGGTGTTTCTTGTCGTCATAGAGACAGGTTTTCTCCCTGGCCTCTTGCAGCTCTCTCTTTCCCCGCTTTTCTTCCCCTCCGGCGTCCATTCCCTCGTCGCCGCTGCGGGGAGGTCGTATGCGCCGAGGCGACACGATCGCCTGCAAGTCCCCTTCCCTTCGACGCTCTCACTTCGGCCCTCGACATCCGCGGCTCTCCCCTTCTCTCCGCCCGCCCGCGAAACATCCACCGTATTACGTATTCGCTATCTCTTCTGCCACTCCCATTCCCCCTTTCCTCTGAGGAAATAAAATTCTTAGGAAAACTTCCCTGTCTCAGCAGTAAATCGCTTTACATATTATCGAAAAGCAATCGACGGTTTTCCTCTCGTTCGTATTCAGTTCGCCTCTCTCTCCGCGCCCCGTTCCCGTTGTTCACCGGGGAGGCCGGCGACCTCTCTCTTCGGCCGGTCACTACGACCGCGAGAGTGCCAGTTCTCATTCACCTGCCTTCCCTCCGTTTCCCGCCCCTCCGTACTTTCGGGCTCCCTTACCCTCCAACCCGCTGTTTACTTCCCAGCCGAGAGTAGGCGTCTGCGCTTCCACTCATTCATGCGTACAAAAAACCCGATTCTCTCGCGATAAAGATCGACAAGGGACTCTTTTCTCACAGTGATAAAAGTCGGCGATCGTTTCCACATCTTCTCATATCCTTGACGCTCTCCTCGCCCTCCTCATTCGGCGACTGAACGCGTTCGGCTGAACCCTTTTCGTCTAGCACCCTGAGTTTTGTCCCCTGGGGTTTTTCCCTCCCACCAACCTGCACCTCGCCTGCTCTGTCACTCATACCTTTCTTCATCTATCTCCTCAATTCCGCTTCGCTTCATATTCTTTTTCCATTAGATCCGCGCGAGGCAATCCACCCGTGCGTGAAACGTAGTCGTTGCTCCCCGTCATTTCCCGTTCGAGGCAATCTCCCATCTCCTCTCCTTCCCCGGGAGAAGCAGTCTCTCGTTGGAGTCCTGTCTCTGATTCCCCCCCATTCCACCCGTCCCCCACTCTCGCCCCCATTCAACCTTCCCTCGACTGCATCCTCCCCTACACACGCCACTCCCGCGTGGGCGGAGCGCCTTCTCCGATCGAATAGGCTCGCGATCCTCGCCTCGTTTGAATCCTCAACCGCGCCCTCTGCCGCCACTCGTGTGCTCCGCAATCGCCTTCCCTGTTCCCAATCCCTGACTGAAAGTGTCGCCGAAGAAGTAGAGGAATAAACAACACAAAAGGAACGGCCCCTTTTCCACCCTGTTTGTCTGCCCGTGTTGTGTTTGTGTGCAAAGTGCGTGGAGGGGAAAAGAAAGTGCGGCGGTAGGCTCCCGGAGAGAAAGATACGCCGAAGAAGAAGATACGCCGTGTGCGGTGACGCTCTGATTCTTCTCACCTTTCGCCTCAGCACCATTATATTCTCCCCGGTCCGTAAACTCGAAGACGCGCCGAAAGACCGGGAGAGGTCGTAGTGACGTCTTTTTCCCCGTCACTCTCCCTCGGCGTCTATCCATCTGTCCCACCGTTAATGACTGCGCCGATTAGTCGTCCGGCTCAGCAGCACTTGTGCTGCTGGTGAGCATCCGGTGTCCAAGCGCCGGAAAGGGTTTTACCCGCTCCTCCCTTCCTCGTTCGTCGTGCCCTTTGGGGGTTCGGAGACCTCGCGGAAATCTCGTCGAGCAACCTTCTTTCGGCCTCGAGGGAGCGCGCGACAGCGTCCAAGACGGAATCTCCCAGGCACCGACGCGGCGTAGAAGAAGAGGGCGGAGTCATGGCTAACCAGATCGCGGAGGTAGGTGTTCTTGTGGTTTCGAGGAAAAAGGATGTTTACCAGGACTTGATGTGTCCCATTTATTTTCATTGGACCCCTCGTTTCGGAAGAATACTACGTTTTCATAGCATGAAGAGACATTTTTATCGCTACTTATCAATTTTTGAAATCCATGCCGAAACGACATGGTAATCGGGAGGTGAAACTAATTAATTTGAGAAGAGGACAATTGACGGATGAGAACCATTGCGGACCGCATCTTTTAAATATGTATTTCCCTGAATTTTAAAAATAATTACTTATTGAATAAACGTATGTAATTGCAAACTCATAAAGAAAATTCTTTTCCCTTGCAGATATGTTTATTTTTTTAAATACTATCCAGCGGAACTTAAGTATGATACAATAAATTCATTATTTCTGAAAGACTTAATTGTTCTATTAAAAGCAGTATGATTTATGTCATTGACCTCTAAGGTAATGGCTATGAAATATTTTTGTAAAAAGGCACATCCTCTTAAGTCTTCAAAAAATTCAAATTAATATTACTTTCCGCAAATTTTACGCATAACTCTGTCCTCTTAATTAAGTTACTCTGGGTATTGTTTATTTTGGCCCGGTATTTTGTTATTCATATTTTTCTAATCTAGGGAATACAATTTTCACAGCTCTGTACAAGTATTTTGAAATTATTGTAAGTGGAATCATTACGGAAATGATGTGTGTACAAGCAGAACTTTGTGTTATTCTTCATGCAGTAAAGCAACCTTGAGCAAGACTTACTTTCGACCAAGCGCTTGATGTGTGTAAATGACTGGTGCTGGCGCCGGCGCCTCTATGTGGATGGAAACACTTGTATCGTTCCCTGTCAACATCCTTATTTTTTCCTCGGAACCGAGAACGGCAGCCGGCACTGGCATGGCGTGGTTCATTTCATTGCGGGTGACCGTTGAATTTTTTTACATGGAACTTTTAAATTGTTGTATAAAACGTGGAGTTTATTTTTAATTTTTGTCTTTTTAAGGTGGAAATAACAATGCACGTTTTGTTTCTGAAAACCTGACATGTATCAGAAAGTAATGTCGTGCGACTCTCCGAAGAACATGACCACATTCAAAATAGTAACTAAAACATTTCGTAAACCTTTTATTTCTGTAAACAGCAAGTAATTCTTGTCTTGTCTTCTTAAGTGCTTGGGATGATCATCCGTTTTTCAGGTATATAGTATGCACTTTTCCTCGTCATTACGGGAAATGTTGCGTTGGTGATTGAATTTCCGTGTGAATATTGATTTCCGAATTTAAGCATTTGGAAACTAATTAAAATATCTAGGAATATGATTTTTATATTATTTTCCTGTGCTTCAGTGTTGCGTGATTACTTGATCTTTCTCTAGTTAGGCCTTCTCAATTATTGACCTCAGGTTTTGGCTTTAAACCGATAAAATTATTCCCGAACTCTAAATGCAGCGTCTTCGTAAAGTTTTCAATTCTGTAAACATTGGAAGGAAGAGGAGTGAAAGGGTGGAATTATTCGAGCGATATTCGCGCAGAAAGACGCTTGATCAAAGTCAATAAACAAAACGGCGCAATCCCAACTCTGTGTGTATTCCACTGAAACATAAACGTTTCTAAGGAATCTGATGCGGGGAGGATGAGAGGCCTGGAACGCGGAGGAAGGAAGCAAAAAAGCCTTTTCGGCAGAGATTAGGTCTCCTGGTGCTGGACCACCACTCCTAATCCCTCACCTCTCATCCGCCTTTGAAGGCCACGCCAATTAAATCGGCCCCACGCCTATCCTCCCACGGACCAGCTCCCGAGGGGAATTCGTGAATGTCTCCTCTCTCTCTCTCTGGAGGCAGCACTGGTCCTGCCCCTCTTAATCCCCCCGCATCTCCAAACCCGACCTGACATTGTCCTCGAAGCTCTTGCGCTCACGATTTTGTGGAATTATGGTACCTTAGAGGTCTAGAGTGTATTCTTGCCGTCAATGTTAAAGCAAATGGCAGTGGCAGTTGCTCGAGTGGAACTGCTCATCGAGTGAACATTCGAGGTACTTTTTCAATCGTGGCACCTGTGATCAAGTTACGTAATTTGTTTTTTTTACCAATCAAATGGAAAAGATTTTTATATTATATTAACGTAAACAATGTTTTTTGGATATGGCCTGCGCTATGGCCTAGCGTTAAAATCTCGCTTTCTGTTTGGTAATAAACATACAAGTTGGAGTTTGCAAAGGCACAAGTTAAGTTGGCATCATTTATCAAATATCAACAAGATTTATTATTCAAAGGGGGTGAAAATGTATGCTGCTTGTGTTTCCATTGCATAATATGCGACCGTATACTTTTCTAATATTTTGAGTTGAACAGTACGTTTTATATGCCAACAATTAAAGTTGTTAAAAATAAAGATCCATATTAGTTAGCACTCAGTGTGATATATGTAAGGCCGAAAAGACCGTTCCTCTTACACGTATAGCCAAAGATTTGAAGAGGAGGGTAGAAAGGAAAATTCGCTGCCTCATTCGAAGCCTAGGCATATGTCATTGGTTGTTCAGAAGAATGTCACCCATTGGGGGCTCGGTCGAGGTTGGCCACAAAACCACTCCGTTGGAATTATTGTTCATTCCGTTGCAAGTCGTTTCATTGGTAACATTCCTTGATTTAGTACAAAACTTTCGGATGATCGGAAAATTGAATGATGTGCTATTTGTACCACTGCCAGGATTTTAAATATTT
This sequence comes from Hetaerina titia, assembly GCA_037158775.1. NCBI lineage: Eukaryota > Metazoa > Arthropoda > Insecta > Odonata > Calopterygidae > Hetaerina > Hetaerina titia. The sequence continues at coordinate 109,211,152 of CM073771.1, read as the reverse complement.
AAAGGGAGGGTAGTTTTTGGGAAGGATTTTGTATCAAGGCAGTCTATGTGTGCTTCAAAAAGAAAGAGCTGTTGCCCTATGTCCATTCTTTTAGACTCGTTCTCGTCTCCGTTTGTTTGGCGTAGATTTATATTTGACGACTTTCCTGCCGTCAATTAACGTGTGAAAGGAGTATAAAACAGATATTTCCTTAATTGTAGTAATTACGTTAGAAAAATTATTATTATGCTATTTTAAATATTTGACTCTCCTTCGTTGATTTTCTGTGATAAAGCGTACCTCTTAGGGAGATTTAAATTCTTCTCTGAGAAATTAGACCACTTGTTTGTTTGGTGTTCGTTGGTCAGGAGTGTTAGTTTTCTCGCCACACCTGGATGCCAGGGTGTCCATCGTCGACCTGGGCAATGTCCTCGCGGCATCACCCTGCGGTAACAACTCAACTCGAATAGAGCCTGCCGCCGCAGGCCGGCCGCTCTACTCTTGTCTCCCGAGAGTGTAAGGCACGAGTGCCGCCGGCGCCTCTTACGCGCCCACCCGCGTGAAGGTGTCCAGCTAGTTCGCTACCCGTTAACGCGACATTTTGCAGGTGGAATTAACTTCCCATGATCCATTGAATAGGATTGTAAGCCATGCCACACAGTGCTGCATATCGGGTCCCGGAAACGGGGAATGTCTACAATTCATTATCATTTCACTCATAGCGAGATGACTGCGGTCGCTTGTCGCCATGATTGGACCGTTTTTTTGTTTTCTACTGGTCATTTTGAAGAATCTTCCAAATTAAAATTAAGTAGTTAGTTAAGCGTCTCCTCGTTAAAACATTCTTAAAGTCCGCCGTTTTAGCTCTTAAAACGTATTTTGCGAGAACTCAGAGGTGGCCAAAGAGCGGATCTCATTTCAGTTTTCTTCGAACTCAACTGAAATAAATTATTAAACATACGAGTTGAATCGGTGAAGTTTGACATCATACATACGCTAAGGGTGGCGACTGACCGCGGAAATATGTTATTTTATTTGATTACGCAAACAATACGTTCTGCCTTAACGCGAATAGTAAGAAGTGATAACAGTTCAATGGACGTAAATAATGTACGCCTAGCACGAAAGACTTCCACCAAGTGACGCCTGAGACAGTGTTTTACAGAATAATGGAGTCGAGGTAAAAAAGAAATATAGTTGTTTATGCAGAAGTTTGTTGCCAGTGAAATTTCCTTAATTTCATCATATTGTACGAGAAAATACTTAGCGCTAAAGGAAATGTTCAAGGAAAGGACTTACCAAATTTTGAACAATTAATACTCTTACTTTCATCCTGAACTGTTTGATAAAATTCGACTGATGTTTACCTAAGCATTATACCAGAGTTAAAAATATGAAAATTGATATTTTTTCATTTTGAACTAATTGTTTGTAGTTTTATGATACTCGTATAAAAACACCTCCGTGTGTCCATGAGCACACGCATAAACGATGCAACATGTATACCTCCGCCTTTTGTGGTGCCTAAACCAAATGTTGTTGTTCTCTTACCTCTGCAGGACTCGTTTTATCCCCGCGGTCATTCCTCTTACCTAAACTGTAGTCCCCCACTCATCACCATATCTGCCATCGCATATCGACTTCTTCCTCCTAGTGACCAAGTTCGTCGGCTCTGCTTTTATCTCTACTGGTAATATTATATTATTTTACTTTGGTCTATATGCGATAGATAACGTTGTGTGTGTACAGATACAGGGTGCGGCAACATAACTTCCTTTTTTAAAGGGGTTTTTCCTTATAAAAAAGGAAGTTATGTTGCCGCACCCTGTACATATACATTTATCTGTACTAGCTGTTTCATCCATAGTATTGCTACAAATTATTCCAGTTGCCAACTTCTGCTGATGATGGTAACCAACATTTGCCAAACCCTGAATACCAATTAACTAATTTCTTTTAACATTACTAATGCGTATCACTTTGCAAATAAGTCGATAATGAACGTTAAGTGTCAAAGATTTCCATCGCCTATAGTCATATTCCTTCTGGACCTATTTGGTGCAAGAGGCTTTTTTTCCTACTGTTAGACGGGTAAGTGCCACTCCACCTTCCCCCTCTCTCCTTTCCCTTTGGTCTGCTCACGCGAGGATCGTTTCGTTTGGGGGTCAATAAATCGTTTCCTTTTATCCACCGCTATAATGCGCTCGTGGTCCTTCTCCCTCGTCAATCAACTGGGCGATGGACGCAGGGAGAATTTAATCGGACCTAATTAAGCTTTTGCACCCCCTAATCGTAATCTTCCCGGTTACATTCTTCCAATTTCCACTAGCGCTCGAGTTTAGTCGTCGTGGAAAAAATGTCATTATGTCACCAATTGTTACCCAAAGAACGATAAATCCTCTTTTCATAGATATTTTCATTTTATGGAAAGAGTGGCTCTCGCTTAATCTTTTCGGGTGTGGGGAGGGAGGTGTGGAGGGAAGTTTCGCATTCTTTTCCGTAGACACTTTCGTCAATTGTTTTTATTATAAACTATGCTATATACAGTTGCTCCGAGTCAACCTATAAATCATTTCCCTGTTTCGTGAAATCGCACATAAATGGTTGTTTGAATGTTGCGAAATTAAAGCGGGCTTCTGTCGGATTTCATTTGCGTTCCGTCCTCTCCGAGTGTCACGCTGTCAGCACGCGGACAACCAGTGAAGCGTTTAACCGGCAGTCTAAATATCCCCTCTGCGTGTAAACGTGTCCACTCTGTTGCTTATTTATAACCGAGCCTCAATCTGGAGAAGTTAATCCCAGCCCTCGCTCTGAATCTGTGAAATTCATTCATTCACGGAAATCGGGTCAAGCTTCTCGTCCGGCCCCGTTTGTGATCCACCACGTATGTGTGGAGTCCCCCCAAAAAACAGACCGGCTGAGATTTATTTATGACTGCCGGAGGAGGTCACCCGGTGTCAGCCCGGGAACATATGGTCCATAGCTTGTTCCCCAAGAGATTAGGAATATTTTTGCCATTGCTCCATAATCTATGTGCGATTCACTCTATCAAGCCAGAGGATTTTTCAAACACGACGCCTTTTTAAATGGAGTGCGTCTTTTATTTATCTTACGATGCCTACGATTCTCGTTAAAACTCCAAAATAAATTCCATCGCTCAATTCTTTAATGAATATTTTTCTTCAAAGTTCTTGCAGCCAAATATTTGATTTTTATCAAGTTTGAGGTATTTTCTTCGTTGCGCGGCCTTTTATCTAGTGGAAGGGCTATCGCTCGGTATAATGAACGAAATTATAATCCTTTCGCCAGTTTTATGACCTTTTCGTACCAGTCTTCGTTCTTCTCTCAAACTTTCTGAATAGTCAAAGTTTCGGAAATATGCCCATTCTAGGTAGAAAATGGGACTATCTAGTCTCAAACTCGCCCCAATAAAGACGTTTAATTCTGATTATTATCCTGAAATTTCCTTTATGCCTTTCCTTTCAACTAATGGGGAAAAGGGGAACAATTTCTCCCGCTGAAACAATCTTAGATATCCTCTTTTTCCTGGCTTTAGGACGGTACTGAGTCGATAGTGTCTCTTGTTGGGGCTAGCTCGGCATTATGAGAAATTTGAGAATTGTTCAGCTATTTCGATATGCCGAATTCTGTAGAGAGCAGACCAATCTTCAATTTGCTCGGCTTGAATCACTCAATACCTTGTTAGTGCCCACATTCCTTACAGAAAAATAATCTTCTCGAAAATAAGGAAGGGATCGGGTTTGTACGGGGGCTAGCGTGCTGGTTTCGACCCGGAGGGTGCGGGTTCGAATTCTGGAGACGGTAGATCTTTTTCCGGTATCCCGATCCCGACTTGAGGTGTTATGTGGAGAATACTTTTAGAGAGTACGCCGTCCATTGGAAGCTTCGTTAGAGATTGCCATTCGTTAGAGTAGACTAACGCCGACTCTCCCTCTCTCCACCCTTCCTCCATTCCCTGGAGCATTCCCAATGGCGCAAATGACATCAGCTGTCGGTCACCTCCCCTAAATGTGCAACTACTACTATTTGTGCATTACAATGCAACAATTTCAGAGAGTAAAAATCATTCGCCTTGACCGGGATTCGAACCCGGATCCCTTGATATCCGGCCGAGTGCTTTAGCCAGTTAAGTTACCGAGACGTCCTCTTAAACCCTGAAATTTTGGGGGCTTTAAAGGAACAAGATGTTGTGACGAAATACCGTACATACAATGTCAAAGGCAATCGTAGTCGTGCACGACGCGCCAAAGTCCACGAGGTTAAAGCCAATTTCAAACACTTAGGCTGCGCATACCTTAGACAAAGTTCTAATAAACAATTTGTCTAAGGTACTGTCCATAATAGATAGGCTTTTGTTTGCTGTCGCGATTTGAGTGCAAGGGGCGAATGAGTCGGGATGTCTTTGGAAGCGCACCGTGTCCTCCTCTCTGCCGCCTTTTCCCTTCGGCGTCCAGTCTTCCATTTCCGAGGGAGGTCCTGCCACGCCTGTCACCTCCATTAAACCTGTATACGTTTTTTCACGCCTATAAGCGCTTTTCTCAATACTAGGTGATGCATCGTGCTCTCACGTGGTCAAACGTGATATTTGCGGCCAAAAATGTTATTATTTTATAAAAAAATTAGGGATTTATGATTTTAATAAACAAATATGTATCCTCGTCATCCACGGATGAAAAAAAATTCGATGAAATATATGCAAATTTATGGAGAGTGCTTTCTGTGGAAGTAAATGGACTAATTTCACTGTGACAGTAAAATAGTACCATTTGGTGGCTAAAGTGTTATTTACTTATTTGGTTACTAAATGTTATTTCTCGTCTATGTACTGTGGTAAATCATGCAACTCTGAAATTTGACGTGAGAAATTACTGTAACATTCAATTAGGTGAAACATTGGTTACTTTTAAAATCACGTCCACCTGCTGCTAATCTAGTACTTTCAATCGGTGGTAACTATTCGGGAAGACCACCCGCACACTTGCGTCGCGTCGTGTCGGTCGGCGGATGACCTGCTCTTAACTCCGTCGACTCGGTCGAAGCGAGGAATTTTCGCTGCTCTCGGAGCGTGGATTCCGCGTCAGCTGTGGGAATCCATCACGGGAGCCTTCTCCTCGTGGCTGAGATCGGCACTTCGAAACCTGTTTCCGGGCGACTCCCTTAAATTAGCGCCGTGAGCCTGCGCTGCACCCCAGGGCAGGGAGGATCCATAGGAAAGGTGACATCTGCGACCGTATCAAGTGCTCCCCAATCAATTCGTAAACTAAAGTGTCGAATGGGCGTTCTGTCGCAAATATTTTGATGGAGACTTGTTGACATTAGCGGAATGAGAATCTCGGCGTCAATAACTGTTTCCGCAGTCGACTTTCGCAACGAAATGAACCGGTTGACCTTTTCACACAAGGTCCACTTATAATAGTGCCTTGAGAATGTGTTTGTTTTTAGTTTTCCCTTTTATTTTTGACGTATATTTGACGTAAATTGATTTAGTTCTAAATTGGTTAGACTAATCAAATTTGTTACGCGAGTGCCTTACGGATATCCCTTTATATGATGTAACAATCATTAACGAGGTTTGTACGATGTTTTGGCAGCACTACTTTTTATTTTCAATTTATGTTATGAAACGACTTTAACCTCTAATGATGCGGCAGCTGAATTTATTATTATTCTCAAGTAAGCTCCCATGTGTCATTTTATTTGTGGAGGAAAGTGGAATATTTCCATCACTAACATTCAATTTCTATTAATCTTATGTATCCGTTGGTAGCGATATCCTCACTTGACTCTTTCATGGCGAATGCCTGGTCATCCATCCTCCCGTTTCGTCTTCGCTCAGCCTAATTCGCAACCGTGAATGGGTTTCCCCGCGCCCCCTTCGATTTGTGAAATGCGACCCAATTATTGAAGGAATGAAGCCTTCAGGAGCATCGTTGTTTGATTCCTTTACGGGCGTCAGTGAAAGCTGCGACGGTATTCGCGTTTCCATTAGAACCATCGGTTTCTATGGTGTCTCTTCCCGTCGCAGTGTAGACCTTAAATTCAGTGCCTTAAGGTTAGAGCAGGCAGGTAAAAAATTCAAACTTACTTAATGGTTGTCAGGAGCGCCATCAGTCTAACTAGATTGAAGTGATTACTGAGCGTTTTAAATGCCTGAAGGTTTCAGATTTTCATATATACATTTTCTGCTGAATTGTAACCAGTGAACATTATTCTGTATATGGATATTTATGAAGGGTATTTTATAACATAGCCTCTGTTTCTTGAAACCCTTCTGGCATACGATTAGTTGAGAGTGAATAGCAACCGATGAGGAGAGAACTTGACTCTCTTAATTATTTCTTAAATCTAAATTAAACTAAATAAATAATGGAACTATGACTGAATTTATATTTCTCTATCCGGAGGAAACACTTACAAAGCAGTGCGCTCTCCCGCACACCACAATACAATCCTCCTGGATCTCACCTAATTTCCATGGAAACTAATGCTGCCTAATGCGACGAGTATTGATTTAGATACAAGAATTAAGACTGTGGCGGCTGGAGATCTTTCCAGAAAACTTGATGGCCGTAATTTGGTGATGCTTATGGAAAGATGCTTTCACTTCTTCTGATTATTTTGTTTTTATTGTGTGTAAACTTGCCCCTGGGTGTCCGCAGGTATTCGAGGACCTAAAACCGACATCGCTGTTCTGTGAATTCAGCTTCAGGGTTCATTCCAGTCTTTGAATGTTATCAGTTATTATAAGGTAATCTACCGGTTAAGGTAGGTTTTTGAATGGACACAACTATCAAATAAATATCTGGTGACTCCAAACAAAACCCAATCCAGCAACCTACTCTACATGAGGTCCTTCTTCATCTCTGTATACTTCCTTCCTCCCTTCATCCCGTCCAACATCCCTATCCTGTTCCTGCCCTTTCCTCGTTTGCCTAACATTCTCCCCTCTTATTACCGTCTTCAACATTCCACATCCAACTCCAACATTCCAACATTACCGTCTTCAACATCCCACTACCGCTCAATACGCCTTTCATTCATTTTTCCTGCCTCCATTGGATTTCTCCCAACAAATCCCTCTCTACGCCCACTATCCCTAGTACTTTCTCATTTGTTTTCCTTCGGTCCATTTCACCTTCTCCATTCTTCTCCTAACCCACATTTCAAAAGCCTCCAATCTACGTCTATGCTCCTGCCTCAGTGATAACATTTTTTATCAGAATACTAGAAAATATAAAAATATAAATGTTTTAAGAATATAATCTTTCCCATGCTCCTGCATTGAATATTGCCCAAGATAATGTTAAGTAATACAATATATCTTAAACCTAACCGATATCAATCATGTGTTTATTACCTTACCACCTGATGATGATGCGCAGCATCGAAACCATGGCCGTATTGTATTAAAATTGTGTGGAAGTGTGTTTGTGTGTGCAAGTTTTCCTTATTTTTTACCTTCACCTTAGCCGTAATTTAGCAGGCAATAACATACAAAATTCTTTGTTCTTTTCGGTTGTGGAATTGGTTGGTGGGGGAGGGTTTGATGAAACACCGATCACCAAAATACATGCCTTCATTCTGTATAACAATATATAGTTTTAAAAATTATAATTTATTTCCTTGAATATTTCAAGACAAATGAATCCCAGTTCTCGTTTCTTATATTTATATTAAGGGACCAACTTTTATTTACAGAATTCTGATACACAGTAACAATTTAAATGCTAAGGTGGCATGAAGAACTCCAATCGAACCTTGACATTGTATCCCCGAACAAAATTACAAAACGGTCCTCGCACACTTTCCTGCTCTCGATTTGACGGCGTGCTTTCCACGTTAGTCGGTCATCCATTCGGCCAAGATCGTCCGTCTTACGCGGCAAGAACATCCTCGTGTGGTCCACTATCGTGATTTAATGATGCATTTATTTATGCTTTACAAAGAATTGGCGACTAAATGCTGCGACTACCTGAGATAAACCTTAGCTTCTCTGGAGTCTTTCCACTTTTCCTTTCCGCTGGAAAATGGAGTGCTTCTCAAGACCACCGAGCCGGAAAGAAATCATTCTCTCGCAAGAGCTTTTGCAGTCTGGACTTCTCGACTGAATATTCTGCCGTACATTTTACTGTCTCTTCAATATTTTTCGTCTCCGTAGCACGAAAAAATGTTGCTCCCAAAAATGCCTCCCAATCCCTTGGCGCTCCGTTAGGGGTCGTCCTTGAGATCTTTCCTCTCCATCCCCACCACCCACTGCCCTTCTCATAAGGTATGTAAACTGAGGCCATTAACAGCGTTCATCTGCCCCATCTCCGGCGTTCATCATAACCCTCGTTCTCCCGCTTTTCAAATATCCTTGCCTTCTGCTTCCCTTCCAAGGGGAGGATGTGTATCCTCCTCTCTCTTTCTCCCAAGTCTTTTTTTCCTCCTCACTTATTCCACGAGCGGCGGGATGATATGACCGGAAGGATGAAAGAACAGTCGGCGAGTGAAGTCGACATTCCTTCCACCATTCCTCGTTTTACATCGTAGGAGTCGGGCGCGCCCTCCGACCCCTGCCACCCATAATTTCGCGCACGCCGATGCCCCTCTCCGGCACTGCCATCCCACTCTCCTCCCCTCTCTCCTCCTATGATCCTTTCAACACTCTCTCAAGCCCCACGCGCCCCCTATTTCTGTCGTCGAGCTAAACAAATGAGCACCGGCGCGCGCGATCGAGCGCTCGGACGCCTCGCCCCCTCCCACATCCCTGCACCCCATGCCATTCGCTCCGCTTTTGACGGGACTCGCGAAACTCGACCGGGAGGATGGAAGGAGACCGTCGCTGAGAGGGGAGGGCCTGATGATGGATGATGATGGCCACTCTCCCGAGAGGGGGGAGGAGGGGGTGTCACCCTCGGGTCCTTGTTCACTTGCGACGACGTATCGATACTGCCAGAGGACGGCGCTCGCGATTGGTTCACTTTCTCGAGTACACTGTCGTTCTGGACCATCCGTGCGACATTTCTCCGGCGCTCCTGCCGTCTTCTATTAGTTCCGGGGCGATTTCTTTAGAATCGAATTTAATTTTGTTTCAATATTCCATTCGTTTCTAAAAATACTCTCCCTGCTTGGCTCCCTTCTCCATTTCAAGACAACGACCCTTAACGGAGTTCCTTTGCGTACTACTCTTTAAGTAGTGTGACACGCTCAGGGAAGCGCATTAACTCTTCATAGGGGCTCAGGTACTCGCAAATCTCTTGTCATGAATCAGATGTCCGCCAAATGACCAGTACCGGCCTTCATTGGAAGAACCGCTTTCCGTGAACGAAGGAGAAAAATCAGAAGGGAGGCCATAGAAATCCCCCAAACACTAATAAATGTAACAACAACTACTAATGTAATAACAACACCCGCTCCACTCATACTATTCCATTGAAATATGATTATACTCTTGTCATGCAGTCCTCAGTCAATAATTGTGCGTAGAAATTATGTCTTCTTATGAATAAATGAAGAATTTCAATGCAATAATCAACCACCTGGGGAAAATACGAACGCTATATCATTGGTCAGTTATTATCATTAGGTAATCTACCGGTTAAGGCAGGTTTTCGGATGGACACAACTATCAAATAAATATTTTGTAACTCCAAACAAAACCCAATCCAGCAACCTACTCTACATCAGGTTCCTCTTCATCTCTGTGTAGTTCTTTCCTCCCTTCATCCCGTCCAAGATCCCTATACTGTTCCTGCCCTTTCCTCGCTTGTCCAACATTCTCCCCTCTATTACCTTCTTTAACATCCCACTACCGCTCAATATTCCTTTCATCCATTTTTCCTGCCTTCATAGGATTTCTCTCAAACAAACCCCTCACCTCACCCACTATCTCCAGCACTTCCTCATTTGTTTTCCTTTCGGTCCATTTCACCATCTCCATTCTTCTCCACACCAACATTTCAAAAGCCTCCAATCTACGTCTATCCTCCCGCTTCAGCGACCACGTTTCATTTCAGTTCGTTTCGTTTCATTGGTCAGTATTGAGACTGAAACCGTACATCTTAGTGAGTCGATGGTTTACCTTCGAAGATGATAAAGGGCCGAAAATTTACTTGTCTAGGTATTTAATGGCATTATATTATAAATTTTTAGGAATTTCACCTATGTGATATTTATTATATTTAATAATTATATTAATAATAATTATATTATACGAGTCCATCATCTAATAAAAAGTGCAATCATGATTTGTATAGAGATATATTAAATGATTTATTTTGAAGCACTGTTTTAAAATAAGTTTATTTAATACATCGTTTTAAGCAGTATAAGTTTTAGGAGAGGCGATCGACAGAAAAGGTCATTTGCGCCATTAGGGATGGCTGGGAAAGGAGGAAGGGTGGAGAGAAATCCGGCGTCGGTATTAGCCTACTCCTGACGAAAGGCGCCGAGGGGTCCGACGCTTAACGTCCCATCCGACGGACGTCGTACTCACTCAAAGTGCTCTCCACAAAGCACCAAGTAGGGTTCGGGATACCACTGAAAAATATCTACCGCCATTCGAGCCCGGGCCCTCTGGGTGGGAAGCCAGTACGTTAGCCACCGCACCGTCTCGATCCCCCCACATTGCATTTATTGTAGCATGAAGTATAGATTAATTCGTTGCCGTAGCAGCCTACCTGTCCTTGTTAATTGTGATGCATTGTGAAGTGAATTTACGTAGAACTTCCTGGCATGCGTCTGCACCTCTCTGTGCCGTGGCAGTCGTTCAAGTGGTTGGCGTTAGTCACGAAATCACTGTACTACCCTCTAAATTGCATTGCATGTGCATAACGTCTGTCGCGTACCTATTTTATGGCCTCTCCAATATTTTGGGAAATATAGGAAACGGCAGTGATGGAGGAGCCCCAGAAAGCAATTTCTGCTAGCCATCAAATCAGTCTTGCACTACGCACTATTACGGTTTATATGCGCACACAGGAAGCAAATCCGTCACTTTCGAAAGAAAAGACGTCTTGGTCGAAAATGGCGGCCGTAAATAAGTAAAATATGAAAAATAAAACAGTTTCTGGCGTAACTTGGTGGAAAATCTTCATATTGACATTTGAAAATAAAAACACTTGGCTTTTCCACTTAAATTTTTTTATTCTCACGACCTAGGTTTCGTTATGGTATAACATCATCATCATGGTTTAACACCTGACATGTGTAAATATATTTGCGAAGGAATGTAGAAAATCAGTTTTTGCGGCAGGAATAATTCAGGGAAATCAGCTGTTCGCGGGGAAAATTGGAAATTTTGAGTATACATGTATTCATATCCAAACAAATGATACAGATCTCATTTTGACTGCATTTTCATTTCATTTAAACGGCGGGAAATTCTACAACAGTAACTATAGCGTCGTCACCAAATGGTGTTTTTGTGTGCGTTCATGCCGAAATGCGAAAATATCATATTGTTTGGAAATAATTCGCATTCGTGGCGAATGACTTTGAAACTCTAAATATTTAATTGCAAGGAGGAATTACTCATTGTCGAGCAAAAGTCAATAAGAGCAGTTGTTCAGGAGAGCGACTTAAAACCCTGTGCACCCAGATTCTCCTTAATTACCTGCGTGCATCTCAATATTGTTTTTATTTTCACGACCTTGTGGTAATACGTATCTTGATCGCTTAATAATATTGCTCAGCAACGAGATCTGGGTTCTGAAATCTTAAGCATATTATCAATTAAACTGAATTACTGTTTTTTTATAATTCGAAAGCAATTTCCCATAGTTATGCCTGGAACCGTAACTTTCATCAAACGCCCTGAAGTTTGTGAGTTACGTCTCTCAGATTAGAGAACATTCATTTTAGACTGCAGAAAGGAATTTCGCCGAGTCTAATTTACATGATGGAGAACCGTGGACAAATAAGCAGTCACAGTTGTTATGAAAATATTTTCTCGTCTCCATGGATCCCTTTAAACAGCGAAATCGTGGCAGTGAACGATTCAGTCATGAAGTGTCATTTCTGGATTGGAATTTTTAAAACTTATACAATTGAAAAGTAGTATAAATGGTTTTGTTGTGATTTATAGTAAACTGAGATTTAATGAAACTCACTCGACATATAGGAATTTTGTGTTGGTAGTTTGTGATTATTGTGAAGGGTTTTGTTAGAATTGCAGTGCTGAAGGAATACTGAGAAGATTCTTCTACTTATAATCATCTTGAAAAAATCCATTTTGAAGGCCATAACTGGAGTGGTACTTAGATATGAAGTGGGGCGTGATGCATTGAACGTCTGTCTTCATCGTGCTCCATATAGACAAGGCTATCGATCGTCTTGTGCTCGACTCCCTCGTTCGTCCCCCCATTGGTTTCCCACGCCGGCAGCAATCGTACGTGCCTCTCACGCGACGCGCGTGTCCCTCTTCCGTGCGTATCGGTTGTCTGCTTGTATCGAGTGTCACCGCTCGTCTATCCGAAAGAGGCGAAGGAAGGTGATGTGAGGAGCAGTTGAAGCGGGCGGGGCTGCCTTGTCCCCGCCGGCAATGCGGAGGCTGGAGAGGAGAGAGTGAGAGGACCTTGATGATCCCCGCCCTTGCCGGAAGGGGGAGCCACCCGCACCCTTCCCCGCCGCCCCCCTTTCGGGTGGATCCCCTCGGCTAGCCACCAGGGTGTCGTCGTCGTTCGGCTGCTGCCCGGGAAAGTTTCTGATTGGACGAGGCGGTGGTTAGGGCTCAAGTCTGCCATCTCCCTAGACAAATGGCTTCACTCTCGCGCCTGTGTCGGACCCTCGTGGAAGGCGGGGCCCGCATTCATCATCCTTGCGAGTGCACATAATCCGAGGAACGACTAGCAATTAACCTTCGTCGTGTGGTCATTTTTGATGGTCATTGTTGGCAAGTTTAGTGGGGTAATTTAGTTGGCACTACCTCTGAAGAGAAAGTTTTGGAGTCCACATAAAGCCGAATCATTTGCACAAAAGACTCTCGACGGACAATTTGCGTCTTACATTAGGACAGGACTCCTTAGTTTTAGTGGGCATCAAAATATAACGTTTTTTTGTGGTATCTATTTCTTCTTGAGTATTTATCATCGATGAGTATTATTTCTTTTGCATTTTTTATTCAATCCTTGTGACCCTATTATGAGTTATTTTTTCATATTATTAATGTAGTCGTGTTATTACTTCATCCCTTTTAAAATGCTTTATCAAAGTTACATGTTTTTACTAAAGCGTTAGGTGCCGATCGCAATTATATTTTCAAGATTAATACTTAGCCACCAAGTCCTTGTTGTCCACTGCGGTAAAATACGTATTTTTCTCTTATGATATCGGTTGTAACTCCAGTCGGAAACGAACCGCGCATGCTGAAGAAAAACTGTGGGCGGCGAATTTTTTGCTTCGCCGCTAAATCTGAACAAATTGCGGAGAAATGAATCCAAAGTCCCCCATGCATCAATTGCATCTATAACATAAACATCCAGGGCAGCGGCTTGATTCACAAGGTAACTTTTCAGTGAAATCTATCGTTATTTATCATTCAATTCATTATCTTTCATTTACAGGAAGATCTCCCATTTGCGTTTCCAGCCTGTGAATGCATTCAATCACCTTTCCCCGCTCACTTGGCCTGCAATTAATCGCGGTTTAGGAGGCGGGGGTCGGATGGAAAAATGCCCAGGTTTCGAGGAGGAGGAAGTGTAAAAAAGGCAAGGAAGGAAGGGTTGAGGTGAATTTATAGCCTCGCATTTCTCCTCCATTCCTTCCACCCTTTTTGTGTCACTTGCAGGGAAAGCGTTTTCTGCTGTATCTATGCGCACACTTCTCATCCGATCTTTATGCTCGCCATTCCCGCCAGAGTACGTGAAAGCATTCGAGGAATACTGGGGATGCCTACCGTTCAGATTTCTCCTAAACGAGCTGGTGTTTTTGTTTTTATTTTAGTTCGTCGTAAGGCTTACTTTATGGAATATGCGAGGGGCAGTTTTATCTCCACTCTCATCTCTAATGCTAGGGCCTTCCAGCGTTCACTACGAGTTTTACTTTCGGTAATGCGTGCATATTTGAATTTGGGTGGCAGTTGCAGAAACAAACCCCGCTACGTTTTCGAAGGAGGCTTGATAAATAATTAAATTTTGTGATTATTTTGTCTTGTAACCACTGTTTGGTGTACGATCCACGTCATCGGGCATAATGTGCGTTTCCGTTCTTTTTGTTAATCCAAAGTACCTGCTTCCTTGGCAGTCTAAATGCCAGTTAAATATGACGATTGTTTGATTTATCATCAAAAAGGTAAAACTCTTTTCTTGACTTGTTTTACTTCCTCTTTTATTTTCAGTCGCACATTTCATACGCGAGCATGAACGTTGGGGAAAATCAAAGGGAACTTTCCGTCGAGGGGACCCCACGAAATCAGATGTGTCAAGTGGTATTGCGACTTAAAGGTAATGAAACGGGTGTATGGCAACTAAAGTGTAATTTTATGTAAGGTGCTATGTAGTGCAAACCGCGGTAGCGCTGGATTTCAAACCACGGCTGAGTTCCAAGTAATTATCACAGTAGCACGTCAGCGATCGCTGTAGAATAATCAAATGAATTAGATCGTGGAAACCATTAACCCTAAAAATCCTCATTTATTCAGAATCCGTCGAAAAACCTGGAGAGGACTTATCTAGGGATGAATTTTTGGTAAAAAGAGCGATTCCTTCCCGATCTTCTAATTCATCAGGAACACTAAAATGGAATGTGTAGACTCGATTAAGTAGCTAGGCGTTACCCTCACTCATGGCCTCTCATGGGTATCTGGAATATGTGGACAAGCTAGCAAAAAATTAGGATTTATTAGAAGAGTACTGGTTAAATGTGATGAAAAGATCAAAGAGAAATGTTATCTTTCGGTTGTTAGGCCTCATTTATAATGCGCTGTTAGTATATGGGATCCTCACGAAGTTGGATTGATTGCCGAAATGGATCGCGTGCAGCGTAGAGCTATATTTATAAAACGTTGTTACGATAAACTTGATAGAGTGTACAAAATATTAGAGGAGCTAGGCTGGGAATCATTCACGGAGCGAGTTATAAATTACAGATCAAATCTCTTTTATTTATTAAAAGAACAACGTAAGTAATAATATTTTTTTAATGTCTGTTGTTATATCCAGCGGTTAATGATCTAATAATCACAAGTATTTCTTTATTCATTTATAAACCATAAACACAGTAATCAACCCGAAGGGCGGTTTAGTAGGTGATGGCAGAGTTCACCCAGTACTAAGCCCGACTGCGTGTGAATATTCACACATCAGGGTAGGGGGGCCAGTTATGGTTACGGTTATGGTTTCCCAGGAAGATCTGGTACCCGAAAAATCACAGCTTGGGTGGAGCTGCAGGTACTCAGAGTGCCTTGCCCGGGTATCGAACCCGGGACCTTCCGGTTAGTATTCCAACGCTCTACCCCCTGCACTAACGCGATCCGCGCATTCAAAAAAGTAAACCTAAAAATAAGTTACATGGGATACTATGCGGTTAAAATCGTACGGGTCGACTGGTTTAACAGTAAAAGATGGTGACGTTTTTATAAATCAAACCACTTTGCTTTTCCACATAAACATGATGATGTTATGCTATAACGAAACCTGGGTCGTGAAAATTAAAAAGTTTATGTGAAAAAGGAAAGTGGTTTGATTTATAAAGACGTCAGTGTGAATATTTTCCACCAAGTTACGCCAGAAACTGTTTTATTTAGTAAAAGATAGCATAATTGAGAGCTGTAAATTGCCTTGCGGTTATTCTTTTATGCATTAGCTATGATTAGAATTTATTAATTTAACATATGCCATGGGTTCAAATTTCTTGGACCTGAAAATATACTCTTGATTTTTTTTCGTAAACTACAAAAAAGAAAACTTAAGCCTTTCACATGCATGTTTTTTTTAGTTTTACTCGCTCGATTGTTGTGTTTTCCGAATAATTTCACGCCGAGTGCCACGATGAATTCATCTAGCGTATTTTTTTATACGTCTTAAAATCAGATGAAAGTGGAAATAGTCGAGATATTAAACGTAAGTTGAAATGTCGGTTTAGATTTATTCGCTTTTTGAGGAATAATTCAGCCGAGTGTTGGCCTGAGGAGTGGGTTTAAACAGAATTACTTCGTCCCTTTCGCTCCTGCTTCAGCAGCAAGCAAGGATCGGGTGGCTCCTGGATTGACTCTACCGAGGGTTGACCATACCCGCTGACTCTTCGGCTGCTAATTGGATCGCTCCGATCGGATTCGCCCCCCCCCCATTCGCTCAAATCCCCTTCGGCGACTGACCTTCGCCCTCGGCCACGTCGCTAGATCTCCCACGTCGAGCCTCTCATTCCACGCCCCACCGAATCACCCACCGTCAGCGCGAACGCGGTTTTATGGGCTTGACTTTTATTCAGAGAATAATTGCTAGTTTTATGCTAATTATTTTTAGTAATAATTATTTTTATCTGGAAATTCTTCTTCTTTAAATTCACCAAGTTTCGGAGTTAATACTTGGGTTGCCTCGGAAAAGGTGTTGAGATGTGTAAATCGTTTTGGGTATATGATTAAACTAATATTTGGTTTTAAAGTTTGTTTGAATATTTTCTAGAATATGATTATACTTTTCTCTACAGTTGTAAGGACAGCTTTTAGCTTCGAGTCTTGCATGTTACTTCCATGAATTTCACCGTTCCTATTCACCTCATCCCATGCGAGGGAAGTTATCCATGTTCTTGTGTGTTGATAAAACAGTTTTATTGGTTAAACTTCTTTTTTCGGCGTCACAGGGCATAGATTTTCCATGGAGGTAGAGTATTTACTTGGTTATTACGGATATTTCGGACGGTTACAAAATGTATGTCTGCCTTTTCATCGCTGATTTTTTCGCTCAAAGTACATTTCTAGGTTATGATGTCCTAGCTGTATACTTACAGTAATATTTTATCAAAAGGGGTGAACGTTCAGCATTGATAACATTGGGAACTTGATTCATCAGTGGAAGAGGGCTGTTCTGTAAATAGTGATCATACATTTTGTCAAATAATTTTTGGTGCTAAGCTTTTAATTTATTATTGCCTTAATGGGTAATGTATAATTAGTACATGAAAACGTCATTGATTTTATTCCATGAGCGGTAACCCTTGCTAGTTGAAATTTGTTCAGTTGGCCCCCACCTTCTTCTGTTAATGAAAAACGCTTTCCTCAATAGTGTACCTTCGCATTGGGAAACTGGAAAGTCTCTTGGTGCTAGAGTTGGGCCAAAGTGAGGATGAGTGATACACTTCACTGTGGTTTTCGCGGGCTTTCAGTGACAAAGTGACGATGTGTGCCCATGTATTATCTTGGTGCAATTATATAGCCTGTTACTTTCAAATTTGGTGTCCTGCTATTTATACGGTCTAAAGAACTTTCAGTGAATCTTGATAGTATGCTTTACTTACAGTTGTGTGCGTGTACGATATTCCGGTACACCATTCCCTGAATATCGAAAAATGATGATACTTATCTATTCCTGGAGAAGCTACCACTCTGACTTTTTTTTATGCTAGCGATGCCGGGGATTTTCGCACCGGGCTCTGGTATTTCCTCTCAGGGAAATATTGATGTAATCGTTTCATCGGCACTGATAACTCTTCTTCAAACTCTTCCTGTAACATCAACTTCACCTGCCAACAAAAGGTGTACCCGAACGCCCTGCTGTTCGATCGGAACCTACTCCGCACCAAAACATCTCACGTGCATTCTTTCTGTTACCATCGTTGTAGAGGCACCCAATGAAATTTCCAATATTTATGACAGTGTGACCTTCAATGATATTCTGTCGCGACGACAGCAGCGGTACTAATGTTTACTTCCATAAAGGTAGCCTCTGGAGCCCCGGGTCCACCTTCCGTCGTATGTGATCGCCTCCCTGCTTTAAGCAATTATCTTCCCGTGCTATGAGCAGCAGCATGCTCCCCACAAGCCTCTTGCTGTGTTGACACGCCTCGTATGACGATCATTTCAGGCGAAAGCGAAAATTCGGCGAAACGGTGCCTTTTGTCACATCCATCGTTGCCATATGCAGCTGAACATGTTTCAAATTGCAACGGCTGCCACTGACGCAATGCCGGAGACGTATCATTTAAAGGTGAATGCATGACAAATGCCTTGCACAGTGCGCTAAAAATACAACAAAATTAAATGTTTGCGCAATAAATTATTATTATAAGGCAATCTACCGATTAAGGTATGTTTTTGGATGGACACAACTACCAAATGAATGCAATACATTACAGTATGCGAAATAAATTATGATCGCACTTATTGAGCAACCATCGTGCATCATGGTGAACCATCGCTTACGAAAGTCGGAGAAAATGTTAGTTTCTGGATTTCACTGAAATTAGTGTGCGTTTCCTGAGTTAATGTGAGTCCGGGTATTCGAAATCGCCATCAGGCCTCCGTCCAAGTTTCAGCGAGTAATTAAGTTGGCCAGCCAGGTGATGTTCGTTTTGTTAGATCCCGACGCTCCTTGGATTAAATCCCGTCGAAGATGCAGCGAGGCGGGTCGAGCAAGAGGCAGGAACATTCCAACACCTTGGTAGTGCATGAACATGGAGTGAATTTATTACTCCCTTGGGTTAGATATCCGGAGAGGCCAAGATCGCCGTATTATAGTCGTAGCATTATAGATCGATGAACGATACTACACAACACTCATCTGGTCCACCCAACCCCCTGCACTCCTTTCCTTCCCCTCATTGACGAAGTGCCATGTCCGCTATAACGTAAGCCGCATTTCCGCTGACTACCCCTGCCGGTCGTATCCTTCTCCGGGAAGTAAAAGGGTTTTCAAGCGATGCATATAATGCGCGCCAATATTACCATCCCAAAATATAAAAGCGTCCACTTTATATTTTCGCCTTCCTTGCCATACTCCTTTCTCGTCGAGAGGAAAAGGCTTGGGAGACGCGGAGGGCGTGCACTTCTTTTGAGCTAAACCGGAACGGAAGCATACGTCGGAATAAAGGAGAGCTTTTTTTTAGCGGAGGCATTCCATTGAATCCGAGAGCGAAGACTTTCATTCCTTTTCTTCCGGAAGGGGGTGCGCCAACTCTCACCCTCCCCCCCCCCACCCGGCCCCGGCGGAACGCTCAGAAGTGTGTCTTCCCCTCCGTGCCCCCCTCTCCCTCCCAAGCGACTACCCCTTGTACGCCGAGGAATGCGGGCTTAAGAGGGGGGCGGCGTCGGGAAGCGGCTAGAGGGAGAAGTTGGCAGAGCCCTGGGACGGCAATTATCTCCATTACCGCTGGGGTGGGTTGGCGGGAGAAGTTTTTTCTCCTCCTGTCTTGTTTGAGAGAACTAGATAATATTAGTAGAACACTGACCAAAATTAAAATATTACTATTTACGATATATAACGACATTATTTACATTTTCGACCGTAATTTCTACGCTTAGATATTCTTAGTAAACTAGCTGCAATATTGGGGCTAATATAAATTTTGACCGTGCTCACAATAGTTTATAGGAGAATGCAATGAGCTAAAGTTAAAATTGTATCTAACTTCGACAACGTTGTGGCAAGCTTAAAACATATTTGTAGAGATGTACTGGTACTGCATACATAGTCAGGGAAATGTGCACCGACTCTCCACTCTACCGCTGACGTGAGGGGCTACTCTACTATATGCTCGTCGGATGCGGGGCGAGCGTATTGCTTTGACGTAACTGTCCAGCATGACACATACTTCACGTTCCGAGTCTAATACCTAACGGAGTACATAAGTCTCCGCTAAAGAAAGAGAAGTAGGGATGCTAGCCTCTCACCTTTTGAGTATCTGTCTCGTAATAATATCATTGCATATCATAATATGACCAGAAACTTTCCAATTGCTAAAATTCAATTTAGATCCCCCCTAAAATAACTCTGAATTTTCCAAACCACGTTGATGTCCGGTAAAAATATGTTTTGGACCAAAATGGTCAAGGCTATTATAGTCCCATTTTTTAAACAAGTAAATATTCCTGTAAGACTTTTTATTTCGGACCCCATGTAGCTGAAGCTTAGCATTTGCTGCCCTGGGGTTACTAATTCCTTTTATATTTTCTATAAATAAGACTTTTTCGGGAATATTCGATGCTAATAAACCGAGAATATTATCGCCCCTAGTTGGTGAAGTGGCAAGTTAATTCAACGAGTTCAAAGTAAAAGAATTCAACAGCGATTCCCCGATTTCTTTGTCTTTACCGCCCGTTTTAAAACTTAATGTGCTCCAGTCAAAAGATGGGACATCTCCACCGATTATAACGTCGAGATCATTGCGTTGTGACAGAAAACCTTTTATTTACTTATCTAATTCTAGTATTGAATTGTCGACTGGCTGTTTGTAAAATGCGCATACATAAATTCTTTTGGATTGAGGACTTTCAATTGAGCACCAAACGCTTTCCAAACCATTACTTGGAATTACCCACAGTTATGTCGACCTACATGGTTTTTTAATAATTTTTGCTATTAAAAATAAAAATAACGGTACACTTTGTACTAAGTAGAATTGAATAAACACTGAGCTTCACTACTTTGTAATTTACCCCTGACAAATAAATGAAATACAGCTGCAGTTAAAAATTTAAATTTGAGGAAATAATCAAAATGAAAGCAGTCTTTATGAAGCGAAAATAACAAATTCAGGTTTTGAACGGTCAAGAGTAGCTTGATCCAATGTACGAAAGAATATTTAAGAAAGATAAAATAAATTGAGGCGATTCTTTCTCTACCCTAAACTATGTTTTATCGTAGGAATGCCATTCATGTGGAACTTGTTACTGCTGACAGAGGAATATGCCACTTCACAATCTATGAAATGAAGTTACAAACAATTTCAAACATCGGTTGAAATGGTGGCTTAAACAATCCCTGCATGGGATCCCCTTGGCCTTTTTTACTGACGGAGAGCCGAAAAGATTATTCGGAGATGTAAATAATGAAATACCTGTACACCCATCTAAAATTCGGTTTTAATTACACCTTATACCTATTTTAGAATAAATGGTGTGTACTCTCTGAATTAACTTCAGCATAATAAACTTTACAGGTGTAATTGGTGATATCAATCATTCTAAATGAAAAAAGAATGGATACTGAATATAATAGATAGAAGTTAAACCCATCACAAATAATTAGTGCACTTGCCACCTAAAATATTACTTATTTTTCTCCAAAATCTTTGTACATAGATGATAAGTTAATTAATTACTATTATAAATAAAGTAATCAATTATAATATTTATAGATCGTGCCGTTGTCTCTTAATGGGTAATCTCCGCATATCCCAGAGCATAATGCACGCCAATTTCACTCTTCGCGGCTCTTTTTCTACCCCCCCCCCACAAGTTCCCCTGATTTTCCCGCTCTCTTTTCTTCGGTGCTTTATCCGTTGCATTTTCTCTCGTGCGAATACCTCATTCTACTTCATTCACCTCCCATTCCTTATTTTTTATTTATTTCTTAGCGTTCTCCGCATTTGTTGTAAGCAGCTTAAAGCAGAGATTCTTCTATTTGGGATTGGTGAATTTCGATTGCCAGAGAAAATGTTTTCTCGTTCCGAAGATAGCTGAGTAAGACTCGATAAAATAATTTCAACGAATTCAGATTAGAATGCTGATATTGACTTGGGTAACGCCTTGTGCCCCCGATAAGAGCTAAATGCTTCACTACAGAGGAAATATACAGTTCGAGGACGTATGTAATTCGGATATTATGTAGTTCGAGGATGACTTTCGTGCGTGCGGAGCTGTAATCCTAGCTCCGTTCCGTTCCCTATTCGCCGCCCTCTCCGTGCTGCACTGCGCAGCGCCGAGTGATTTAACCGAGGCGATCTTTAAAGGACCGTCTCTTAAAGGGCCGGCCTATTAAAACCGTTTCTCTCCTGAGTTTTTCGCTTCGGTGCCCGACGCCCCTGTCGTCGCCCCACGCAGCCATCTCTTTCCAGCTAACGCCATTTATCCTCCAAGCACTAATAAAACGGAATCGACAATTCACCGCGTTCCATCTGCTTGTTTAACACTTAGGATTTCGTTTTCCTCGGACTCGTAAAATGCAATTAAAAACAAAATCCGCGGAGCATGACTATGAGGCTCGAACTCATTTTCGGATGATTCAATTAATCCTCGTATGCTGTCGAAATCTCTTCTCTGTGGTTTTGATAAAAAAATTGCAGACTCCCACTTATTCCTCCCTTTATTTTGTCACGTTAAGTTAAATGACGCTATAAAATGATGATCCGCAATCCGGGGCAATTAGGCATTTTAATTAGTGACTATCCCCAAGGGAAATTATGTTTTTATTGTCGTCTTTCTCCATTTAACATGATATTTTTAAGTAATATTTCCGCAGCAGTACATATTTTCCATTAAGATGACGTAAAGGATTGAGACTTAATCGTGTAATTTTTAATATTTTAATGTAGCATTTAAATACACCTAACCGGCAATTTATGTTATTTTACAGGAAGGGTGAATATTAACACTTTTTAGTATTGTCTAACTTAGTTCAATGGAATGAACAGATTTGAAATGTGTTTTTTGATCCTTTTTGTCGCGGATCGTGTGCCATAAGTCCTGATTGGCCTAAAAGCTCGCCCGATGTAATGAATTCTTTTGAAATCATATTCTCTATTGAATGATTTGAAAACAGTGAACAAGTAGGTAACCTACTAGAAGCAGTAGGGTGAGGTTGCTTAACATAGATCTGTATAATAAATGTGCACCTTGAGAAGGCAAGAGACCAGATCAAAGATGAGATGAAACCATGAGTTCGAATACGCGGAGAAATAATGAGTATGTTTTAAATAAACGAGTAATATATTTGCACTTACAGAGGAGAAAGAACACCTGAATGAAGTAATGGAGAAAGGGATATAAAAAAATGAACCTCAACATTGATGAAAATTAAGATAAATAAATGGATAGAATGGAAACCTTCAAATAATATAAGGGAAAGCCACTTTTGAGGAACAAATGGATGAATTTTTTCACGTTATACAGCCAATCATTAGCGATAGAAAAAGCGAGACATATCGTATGTATCGTATTTATGTGTATGTAATACAGTAGCAGTAGCAAAAAAAAGGTAAGAAATGATGAAAAAGCAATATCAAAGAATGAACAACGAAGATAAAAGGAAATCGATTGGATTTGGAGAGAGAAAGAGTGGATGAAGGATTATGAGGGGAAATAGAATTTTCGTGAGTGATCCTTCAAGATAAAGGATGCATTAAACATTAGTGAAATTCACTGGAAATGCCGTCAGAATTTAATTTTCAAAAACACTATTTTACATCCTTGGGAATGATAATTGAGAATGTAAAATAGTGATATTGAACTATTTCTTTCTCAAGGAGGAGGGAGTTGATGACGGGGACGTTGAGTAGGGATGTTCAGACAAGACTCGTAAAAACTCTGATATGGAGCGTAGCTATATACGGTGCGGAAACGTGGTCACTGAAGCAGGAGGATAGACGTAGATTGAAGGCTTTTGAAATGTGGGTGTGGAGAAGAATGGTGAAGGTGAAATGGACCGATTGGGCAAGCGAGGAAAGGGCAGGAACAGGATAGGGATGTTGGACGGGATGAAGGGAGGAAAGAAGTACACATAGAGACAAGAGATGTAGATTAGGTTGCTGGATTGGGTTTTGTTTGGAGTTAAAAAATGTTTATTTGATAGTTGTGTCCATCCAAAAATCTACCTTAACCGGTAGATTACCTAATAATAAATCACTATTTTGGGTAATATCTCTAAACGATTCCGTCCCAATCTCCCGAACTCTTCATTCCACCTAGAGATCCTTGTATCGACATTTATATTACTTGCCCCTCACAGAGTTGTGTAGAATTGTTACCTGAAGATGGCGTTGAACGTCGAAACCCGGGTCTTATTGTAATAGATTTCTGTGAAATTACAAAGTTATCGTCTTTTCATTTCCAAAATGAATCTATTTACGCCGTTATAAAGTTGCGCCGAATACCATCAATTGCCCCTAACAGTTAGAACTTTAGTCTTATTTGTAAAGGCTTGATTATCTCTTCACTCTTAAAGGCATTTTCATCGTTTTTCTATTTATGAATTTAAATTTTATGATTCACGAGACGCACACTTTCCCCTTCCCCACCTTTCCCAGTACGATGTACATACGTACGTATTCATTACCTAGTGACCGCAATTCCCACGACAGTTTAGAGCAGATGCACGGCTGAGTAAACCGCATGTTCCAGCCGCAGTTCACTTGCATTAGAGGGTCAGGGAAGCAGGATGGATATGCATGGAGTTGAGGGACACGAAGAGGAGATGACGGAAAAAGTTAATAATAATCACAGAACGGCATCACTCACGAGGAGGTTCAATATGAAATGATCGATGCGCTTGTGCACTGTGACGCCGCGCGTGGTGTACTTAGGGGACTGCTGTTGCAGCGTGTTGCTAAAGAGACCTTTGCATCGTAAACTGCTGCTTTATTATTCACGTGTTTGGCAGTCAAAGAGTTTCGACTAAAGGTTACCCTCGTATTTTGATTTTTAAAGGTCTTGATTTTTCACGCTCGAAGGCATCAAATATGACGCCATATACCATTCCCACATAACCTATACGCTATTTTCATTATTTTTGTTTGATTTTTGTTCTCGCCAAATCAGTGAAAACAATTGTCCAAATATCTTCAGCCATTGCTTCCTTAAGCATTAAAGAAAAAAATTACTCCACCCCAACTTTGCGTTCGACCTGGTACTAAGGGCCATCAGGACATGTGAAATTCGCAAATAATAGTGTGTAATTAATAATGAGGGCCAGTTCGTTATTCCTCGTGAACTGCGGTGTGGAGAAGATCTGGCAGACTCGACATACATCGTACATCGTTGATGTATGAAATGTCATTCCAAGCTTCAAAGCTGGGACACGGTCAATAGCAGAGTGCTTTACGCCCCAGACCTCCACGCCCTCTAGCAGGTCCCATCCTTTGCGTCCTGCCCAAGTCGTTGCCAAAATTAAGATCGATAAAATCGGTTAATATCTACGGAATTATTTTTCTAGAGGTTTTCCAGTTGTTACTAATTGCATGCATATCAAATGAACGTAAATAATTCCTCCGGAGCTGAGACCTGAATTAATCGCTGCGTTATGACCACTGAGTCATGTTCATCATCCAGTTCAAACCTTATTGCTCCTTTCCCAGCACTTGTACTAGATGTTGCGTGCGCAGCTGTGTACAACGTTATTCCCCTCCATGGGCTAAGGTGAGCTCTGCAAGCTGTTTTGTGTGTGTGTGTGGAAGAGGGAGGGGCAGAAGGGGGGAAGGAAATGGAGAGTGGGTGGAGGAGAGAGGAGTCATCCCTGGGCGAGGTGGTGCATATATATTTCGGTTAGAACTACGTGGATATTGGTTCGGACTCCGTCCCTTTGGCCGTGTGTGTTCGTGTCAGAGTACGTGGGCTGCTGTTGTCCTCTCCATCCTCCGCTCCGGCCTCCTCCCCCCTCACTCTTCCTCCCCATTCCCCACGGAACTGTCTTTACAGCGCCGCCATAATCGAGGGCTCGAAATGTAAGCGGCGCGGCGCCCGCCCGTGCGGAATGGTCCCATGAATTGAAGACGGGCCTCCGTTTTACATCGCCGCCGGTTTTTGAGCTGCCGAGGCGAGCAGGGAGGGGTGGAGCGAAGATGAGAAGGGGCTAGTGGAGGGAGAGGGAAGGGCGTGCTAATTCCCCCCGCGAAAATTGTTCCCCGGAGAGAGAGGGGGGGGAAGAGAGGGGAGGAATGGAGACGGGCGGGAGCTTGAGCGTTATGGATTTTTACGACTCGGGCGGGTAATAACGAGAGGCGCTAAATGACTGTTAAGTGTAAAAATGACTAAATGCACTAAATGACTGATAAGTGTGAAACTGAGATACTGTGACTTCAGGTAGGGTCTCTTCTTAGTGTATTTTATGTCAAGATAACAGTGCCATAGACGAGTACTCCTTGGAAAAGGAGTAATCAGTGGTAGCGTGGCCTAAGTAGGTTATATAAGGAAATGACCCAACTCTTTGTCTCTCAAGGCATTGTTTTATCATCCCTTCATACTGCGGGCGTGAAACGTAGCTCAGTTCAAAGAGATTTTGGAGACACCTACGGATGCAGTTAATGAGTGTCTCAGACGGTCAGGTCTACCCAAATTATTGAAATCAATAACTTTAAAAAAATTACAAGACTTCTTTTCCCTAAATTTAAGACTCATTCGTGCACTGCATTATGAAAAATAGAAAGAATGAGTTGATGTGAAAATAAGTCACACACAAGTGGCGGTCACTTATTTTAATCGGCACATTAATGAATAAACCAATAAGGATGTCGGCTAATCTCATTTTAGCGCTTGATTCTTTCTAGAACGTCATTTCGATGAACTTGAATTATACTTTCATCATTCGGTGATTGGATGATTGAGTAAAATGTTGCATGAATAGCTTAAAATAATATCAATTCATGTACTGTGTATTCACCTACATTAAGTTTTTAATGCTAACCAAAATAATACTTGAAGTAAGGTAATTATCGATGATGGTTGGAAGTACTCTGTAAGGATGCGCAGTTTTACATTAACTATTTGAGTGTTTTCTGTACGAAGTTTAAGAGTTTCTAAATTAACAAATATTTTAGGTGTTGCTCAAGCAGGTGTGTGTATATTTAAGGGAGAGGGGTTTGTAATATGGAACAATATTTTGTTGAATAACATTTTGATTTGTGGAAAATTTGTAATTGCGATATCTTAATTTCACTCAAAATCCGTGAAGATCTATTCGACGAAAGAAATGAATATGGAATATTGAATTGCATTTAGTCAATTCCTGTGGAAACAAATACATGTATTTACGACCGTGATTGGTATATTGTAGACGATTGGTTAAGCGATTCTATGGAATCTTTCTAGTTCGGACTTTATTTCATCTTTGTGTTTCCACTCGTAGTTCTGCACTCACGATGTATTTTACGTAGAATATGTTGTTTTATTGGGGTTATGAATTCTGTGCAGTGTGACAGTCACTCCCCGTATGCAAAATAGTTGGTAAAATTTAGAGTGTGATATAAAGTTCCCCATCTTCATGCAAATTGTGACTGATTTAGGGTGGGGGATTTATGATTGCCTTGTATTTGTATTTTTGAGAGAATTTTGGCAAAACTTGGTACTCCTTGTGACCTCACATTCTCAATTTCTCTCCCCCTGTTCCATTCATCCTATTTCAGTTTCGTCTCGGTGGGCACTCTTGGCCCACTCGCCCCTCCCCCCAATGACACTTTTGCTTCTCCTTTCGTACTGTTTAGTGGAGTGATTGTTCTCAAACCTTTTTCTCCCTTTGAGTGTTTTAAGCTCTTTCATCGAACTCTCTTTTAGCAAGTTTTGCAGGTTAGAGAGAGAGAGAGGGGGGGGGGGCAGGAAGAAACAAAGTTTTCTTCTTCTATACACCCATAGCTAAGAATTATCTCAATAATTTCCATTAATATTCAACACAGATCTTGCCCTAAAACTTCAAGATCTAAATAAACTAGATGTCGTTTCACTTTTTCAAAGTTGTAATTGCATTTTACTTAAAACGCCCATGGTAGGAAAAATAATATATTCAGGGAATTACTTTTTTTTAACCAGGTCATGACAAATTGCCTTTCCCTAGCATTAAACTATATTCCCGTCGCAGGCTTCAGGGATTGTGTTGAAAGAGATGCGCATTGGTGCCTCATGTTTATTCAATCGCGTGGTCCTCTCCGCTGCCAGAAGTAAGTACGCTCTCCTCACATTTATTCATGTTTCGATAAACTTCAAAGTAAAACATCGAAGCTAAATTTTCAGTGGGTTTCAAAGTTTGCATGATTGAGAAAAGTCAGTTTTCATTTCATGTTTTTCCAAGTGAAATGGACGTTTTAGTCATAAAAGACAAATTAAAGTATAATTAATCCTTTTATTTTGAGTGATTTTGATCGGAGTTTTATCTCACGAACTTTTAGAATGCAATATGGTTTCTATGTTTCTTTCACTGTCGTATTTTTATTGAATAAAACTCGCTGTGGCGAACATTCACGAAAGCGCTCTGATTTGCCTCCAAATGACCTAATTCAAAATTGTGGATGGGAAATTTGAGACGCCATCATTAATTAGGGTGTTGAGGGCGTATTAAGTGATGGTAATTTCTCCCTCCCTTCCACACTATGTATCTGGACGAGAGTAGAGTCACTCTCATATTTCACGTTGATGAAAATAAGTATTTCATTATATTTTTAACTCAGTTTGATTGAAAACAGACCATATTTAGATGCACAATTGAATTAAAATTAGCTAAATAATTTAATTGTTAATTTCACGAAATGTATATGAATTTCAAAATAAACTCGCACCCGTCACGATTCCACTTGCGAATAAAAAGTTCGGTGTTGATTGAAAGAGCATTTCAAGGGGCAGCATTATCAAATGATATTCAAAATCAGAATATTCCTGAGAAAATGCGTCTAATGTTACTCTGATTATTTATTCGTTTGTTGTCTAGATTGACAAGCGTAATTAAAACAAATCAAGTCTTCCGTTCAAAAGCGAGGTTCTTGAGCGTTGATCTCCTGCCTAATTCGGTATATCATGAAGAACTTCATTTTATTTCACTCAAAATACCCTATTTTAATCCTTATCAAGTTCACGGTCATTTCCATTACATTCAAGAATATATCTTGAAAATGAATTTTTTGAAAATCCTGCTGCTGTTTCATTTATGACAACATCACAGCTGTGTGCTTTGATATGGCGCGTAGTTATGTACGCCGCGGAAACGTGGTCGCTGAAGCAGGAGATAAGCGTAGATTAGAGACTTTTGAAATGTGGGTGTGTAGAAGAATGGAGAAGGTGAAATGGGCGGAAAGGAAAACAAATGAGGAAGTACTAGGGATGGTGGGTGAGGAGAGGGGCTTGTTGAGAGAAATCCTATGGAGGCAGGAAAAATGGATGAAAGGCGTATTGAGCGGTAGTGGGATGTTGAAGACGGTAATAAGAGAGGATATTGTTAGGCAAACGAGGGAAGGGTAGGAACAGGATAGGGATGTTGGACGGAATGAAGGGAGGAAGGAAGTACACAGAGTGGAAGAGGGACCTGATGTAGAGTATGTTGCTCGATAGTGTTTTGTTTGGAGTCACAAGATATTTATTTGATAGTTTTGTCCATCCAAAAACCTACCTTAACCGGTAGATTACCTAATAAAAAAAAGCTGTGTGTTAACACTCATGACACACTACTTCTACTCATTGGCTTCGGAGAATTCCAAGCGGATTCTTGTCCGAATTTTCTAGCTGCGGGAAATCGACTCGGAGTGGGAACAATCGAGGATTACATATCCTGGAGTTAGGGAATAGCCCTCCCGGATAGATCCTGGAACAGAATGGCCAATGGAATACATGTCGTCTATGACTCTTGGTCTAATTAGATCGGTTCCACCGTCACTTGTTTCCTTCGGATTTGGTGACTCTTTTAGGGACCGCCCACAATCTCCAACCGATGCCTCCTAGAGTTCCTTCGCTCCATTTCGTGTTTCGCGTCCGTCCGTTTGGCCCCCGAAGACCTCGCTCCCAACCCTGTCACATCCGTCCCCGGTGTTCCGCCACGTCATTAGCGAGTCCACGCACCACGCAGACGTGCCCCGGGTCTACAATCGCATTGCCCTGTGAGTCGTCGTCATGGGGTGAGTGGCAGCGGCTGATCTCACACCAGGCGCGCGCGATGTGTTGTGCGAATCGCTCAAAATGTTAGGAACCATTGAATTCAATCGGTTAATCCAAACGAATAGAGTTATTGCGGTTATAAGAGATTTGTCCATCCTTTTGTGTATCAACTAATCTCAGCCAGTACTCCACGAATGCGAGATGAGCTACCATCTGGTGTAACTGTGCACTAAGAGTTGCATGGAATACTGATTGCAATCTGTACTGTTCTTTCCAATGCTTTAAAACCCGACGGTCACCGCTAGTCTTTATGCGACCCGTATGTGCTCAATGTGGTTACTTTTTAAATCAAGTCTTATTTGAAATTTCAAATAATTTCTTTTTTTTGCACTAACCTAATAAAAGACTTAATTTGTTACATTTAGTAAAAAGTTCTGTTTATAAGTTACTTAATGCACTTATTAACGTAATAAAAAATTAACTGCAGTGGGTAATTTATTTATTGACTAGAATCATCGAACGTTATCATTAGCATACCGAAAGTTCGGAAAATGTTTGCTTCTGTTGATGGCCGAAGGTTATGAATCACTGGATTATTTATTTAATCACTGGATTATTATTTAAACCAGACCTGTTTACCTTAACGAATTCAGTCACAACTATCCTGTTATCTTTTTGTTCGAAGAAGGAATAGCTTTATAAACATATCAACTCCCAATGTAATTATAAAATTTTTATTTATTAGCTGAACTGAGGGAAAAATATCTCAGTAATAAGGCTGCCTGCTTGTTTAAGTTAGGTGGGGGTAGAACTGACCTCATTCAAAGCCCCAAGACCATTTTGTGATATTAATATTTTGAAATCACATGTAGGGAACGGGACAGTTCCTAATTGCCTGTATATCTCTCGGTGCCCGAAACATCTTCGAAGGATCGCAGATAAGTAAGCACCCCACTAAACTTTGCGCAGTGTGATGGAACCTTATTGACTCTTGAGGTAAATTCCAACTTTTCAATGGGTCTTCGGGTAGATGGGCGACTAAACACTAACTGCGGAACGTAGCCCCTGAAGATTCGTAAGGTGGGAAGTCCTCCCAATGGAGTCATACCCTCGATACCCCTTCCGTTCTACTGCCCACCGCAGGGGGCACCTCGCTCGCCCCCACGGACAGTCGATGGCAGGATTGTCGCCATCGGAACGTATGGTGGGCCTATTTCTCGAAGCTACAAGTCGATTTAAAAGTCCTTGAGCGCAGTGTTAAATTTAGTATTTGTGTAATTTCAAAATATCATAATTGTGTAATGTTGTCTAGTATCGAATGTTTGCGCTGTTTGTTACTATATTATGTCTCCGTGGGTCTTCTATTGACAAAGGCTTGTAAATTGAAATGTAGCTTTGAGAAGTGAACTTTGTAAAATTATGAAATTCAAGAAAATGTCGGGAAAATTAAATTATCCACAAAAACTTAAAGAGTCGAGACAATTCAGATAAACTCGATAAATATGATATATAATATGCGATTTAGAGAGTTAAAATGTCGAAAATATTTAATAAGTTGTCGTTTCAAATATTTTGTATTTTGAAGAGCTTGCGATTTTATGATACACTTCCTTGCCTCATATAAACTAATTATTGCTTCATTTTTTTGTGACTGTACAATGGTCACTTCTGCGTATTTAGTGCAAATGTTTTATCGATGGTGGCCGATCGATGGGTCAACACCGGAGTGGTTAGTCGTCCACCCTTGGTGACCACGCAGGACTCAATCATTTCCTCATTTTTTCGCCCATGTGCGCGCTTGTCAATGTTTCTGATTACATATTGATTGAAGACCGCAATTTAATAGGCACTCTGTAATTGAGCGAGGAATTGTAGTGTACATTCTGGTCTCAGTTGTCCTAGTCCTTCTGGTCCACTACTGCACCACTTGTGCTCCCAATTTTACCCACATTTCAATTTTAACGATAAAATTTTAATTATGGACGGTCACAGCTTAAATGATGAAACTTTAATTGGAAAACAGCGAAAAAATTATCATTTGATTATTTTGTACTGCAACTACGTGTCAACTGGGATGACATTCTCTGTTGGAAAAAGTCTCTCTCAAAACATCCCTCTCGTTTTTGTTTATGTGCTACGATTAAAATAATGGTAACTGCAGTAAAATGTGCGAGATTAACATCCAGGTTGTATGTTAACCGCCCATATTCAGGAGAAGAGGATATTGACGGCATCGGTGAGACACGAACTGCATTGGTACGATGAGCTTGTGCTCTTTTGAAGACTCCAAAAGAGTGTGATTTGTAGGTTAAGTGTAAACAGAAAATAAAAAATGCCGGGACCGTAAACTTGATTGTACTTTACTTACACTTCCTTAGAAACTGCAAAAAGCTCGGAAAAAAACAAACAAAAAATCAAGTTTACGGTCCCGGTATTTTTTATTTTTTGTTTACATTAATTCACGAACGTTCCTTGTATATTTAAATTATAGGTTGAAGTTTGTCCCTGGAGGGTTTAGTTTGCTAAAGTTCTTTATCAATAATATTGCTCCCTGAAAACGGAATTCACGTCGATCTAGTTCGAATTGGCAATATTTTAGTCGTAAGATGCTTTGTAATCGGAATCAAGTCGTTCTATTTCGTGTCGTCCCGCCCGCACCTAGAAACAGTCATGATTTACGTATGCCTATGGGCTAATTTATATTTAGTTTTTGGAATTTTCCATCGCTGCCGTCACTCTTCTAGTATACTAATGCCTGCTCCGATTATAAACTGAAGAAGCGATCTAATGCCTGCTCCGATTATAAACTGAAGAAGCGATGTGCATATTTTTATCTCAGGAAATTTACCTTCAACATGCAACATTTCGCTCCGAGTCGCAGTTCATTGGCTGATTTTTACATTAATTGCCATGGTAATCCATTATTTTACGACTTCTTCGTCGACTTAAAAAATAGTTATGCATTTTATCAAGGGAAGCATGTTTGAAATGGCTTTGGAAGAGTCCCATCTGTCCAAAAGAGTGGAGAGACGTGCGAGGAAAGCACTGTCGCAGGCTAATATGTTCATTTGCCAAAAATGGACCCGGAATTCCTGAAATTGCAATTATAATAGTACTTCAGTGTACGCTATTTAAATTCCTTTGGTAGAATTATTCAATCCTTCTCTAAGCCAATTACTGGATTTATTTGGCAGAAATTACATTTCAAGCTTATTTGATTTTACCATCAATGGGTCGGCGTGTGATTCTCCATAGATCATATGCGGGTAATTGTTCTTTACCGGGGAATTTTGGTACACAAGATAATTTGTTGAAAATGTGAGGGATGTTATTCATTTGTTCCATCCCCTTCCATGTATCGCATTTGATGCCGTTCATGATATCTCTTTGATGTTTGATGACTGCTAACATGCGTGAATTTATTCGGAAAATGATGAAAAAATCTCTCCTAGCTAGAGTGGAAATTACCAAGCGTGATGTGATGGGTTTGATTTTTTTCAAAATGTCTTTCCCGTGAAAATCCTCTGGCAAATCCAGAATAGTATAAAAAAAATTTCATGGCCATGCCTTGATGAAATTAATTCCATTCCTGGATTTAATTTCCATTCTAATGAACTTCTCGTGAAGTTGGGCCAGTCGGAATGAAATTCAACATATACTGCAGGACCACCACTCCCACTCACCCCGTAAATGTAATAGGTGTGGGAATTAATTTAAAATTTGGTAAAATTATGACCATGGGTCCGACCGACCAGCGATATTGCAGATGGAAGGGGGTTCGCTGCTTTCGGCGTTAAGTATTCGATTTATATTTTCCGCTGCGAGGATGTTTGCATGACATCTTTCTTGTGTTTCATATTGTTTGCATCCTATATGTAATTCATTTTAAAAGTAAAATATTAAGAATCAGGTAATCATGATTCAACAGAGGCCTGCGTTCGTGTTTTTGATGGCCTAGGATTACATTGGATCACTGTGTTCCCTGAATCTTGTCTTCAACGGAAACTCATCCGTTTCGGATATTTCACTGTGCTCTGGTTTGTCTTCATGAAAATAATGTATGATAAATAGTATGACTTGGATTTACTGTGTTAGCTATGGAATATAGATTCAATAACACAACGCATTCGTTTAATGTAGTGCCTACGTGTAATGTGGCTTCTCTAAAGTTACTGCATAAGTTAAATTAATTTTTTTAGACGATTCAAAAAAATGTAGGGGTGATAATTTTTATTTCGTTTTTTAAGTATTATTGTCTTTAATAGACAAATATTCTGTATTTGTTAGAAATTTTGCCATACAAGTTTAATTTAATCTCGCGTAACTAAGTGAACTGTTTCGTATCAAAATTTTGATACACGATATATTTTTTCATATTTTAGGTGCCGAAATTTGTGGGACCGAGACAATAGCTGGCCAAATGCTCAAATCCAAGCGATTGCAAGTTATTTGTTAAGATTGCGATTCGAGGAAGTTCGCGATGCAAATTGAAGTATTTCTTATAAAGTTCTTAATTATTTATTTATATCAGTAATAACTATAGCTAATTATGGTATTTATTGTGGTTTTATATTTGATTGCTTACATCAGCCCGTCTTGAACAATCGATTCCCTTGAGAGACCACCTCGGGTGTTGTGTCGGTGGGAGCGCCGCCTATCCCCGCGACCGAGGGCCCGCAAGCCTCTCGCCTGGCTTCTCCACACTAGCCTTTCGTCAGCCCATATTATGTTTAATTCCTCCATCATAGGCCTAGGCAGCCAGCCATCCTATTTTGCACGTCACTGCCGGCCCTGACATTATGGGAAAATTACTTTAATTGCAGTAAGAATTTTATTTGGATGTCATTTGATAATATGCTTAAGGTAGTACAAAGGGAATAACCGGACATCGCTAGAACTTTGCGTCACTTACCGCGGCCATTATTATCCGATCTTCCTGTGAGGATGTGTTTGCGCATCACTGCTCAGCCCCATTGAGAATCACACCGACGCGCGCGAGTAACCTAGTCCAAGTTTCAAAGCCATAAGTTCGGCGTAAAGATGGCACTCACTTCGACGGAGTGTGACCCTTTCAGGGTTGTGACAGCGCAGGAGGGTGCAGTCCCTTCATTCGTCCCACTTGTGGTTACTTACTCGTATTTCTGGCATCCAGGACACTGGACCACTTAAACTTAAGTTGATAAGTGTCCAGAGTGGGGAATCACTCGAAACGAGGACCCGGGACCTTCCAATGAAACGGAGCTTGGCAGCCATGGTGCCCCATATTTCACCCAGTAACTCCATGCATAATTTCCTATCTCATTTTCACAATTGGAGATAGCATTTCGTAATTTTTCTCTCTACTTCTGTGTGAGCAGCCATTTTTTTGTTTTCCTTTAGTCGGTGGTCTTTTATGATAGCATTATTTTCGCAAAGGCGTAATATTTTGGCCTTTTCACTTTGGACGCATAAATTCATCAAATGATTTGCGTCAATAGTTTCTTCGCGATAGGAAGTTCCAATCGTTAACTCGTTTCATCTGCTGTTAATTTCTCCGTCGTTAGGAGCGTTGGAGTTTCATTGGTTGGTTGGATCTCAATAGGGATTTGAATTTCATAATTATAATCGACGTTTGTGGGAAACGATCGACTGAATGGTGCGACCTTTATATATAACAGTCATATTCTTGTATGTTACGCATTCACTTATTAGCCATCGATCGGTTTTTTAAAGAAATGCAATTTTTGGGTCCTCGTTCTGGTATGTTTATAAAAGATTTCCAATTGCGTAATAAAAATAATTGCAAGTGTTTCTGAAAGCTCTCTAATCGACGACCCTCTCCCTTCAACGGCGTTCTTCGGTGCTCGCACCTCAAGATCCCCGCTGGACACACGTGGTCCACATTAGAGTGGGAGATTCGCAAAACTCACTGCACAGCTTTGGTTAATTTTGGAACCGACAAAAGGAAAATATATGCTTACGTATTTGCTGGGCAAAACACTAAAATCGCCGTGGATTGTTCGCTAGAATAACGTTAAAGAGTTCATAACCACAGTGGTGCAAATTTCAAGAAACTACGGGAGATGCCGCAACAGTAACTTTTAACTGAGTCATCCGCTACGTGTAGCATTACAATGCGACAATTTTAGAGTGTAACGACAAAACTCAGTTTTTAAGAGGACGCCTCGGTAGCTTAACTGGCTAAAGCACTCGGCCTGACATCGAGGGGTCCGGGTTTGAATCCCGGAATCAAGGCGAATGATTTTTACATTCTGAAATTGTTGCATTGTAATGCTACAGAGGTGCACACAATTTCGAATGATTTTCTTATGTTATTGCATATTTTTGTACTAGCCTGTCGTCTTATCGATATCGGACATGCTTTTAGACAATTGGGAGCTACGACAGATTTATCTGTTATTTATATGGCGGCAGTGAAGAATATTTATTTATATTTTATTTACATATATACTCTGTAAGCCACCGCTAGGATGTGTGACAGGGGGTCAATACACACCAGAATAGTTTTAGCCGAACAATAATATTGACATTCAAAATCATAAGCCACCTATTTGGATTTTATAGGGACAAAGGACGACGTGAATTGAAGGTTGCGTTAAGTCGGAATTCGAACGCGCTCAACAGTTATCTAACCCCCTTTTAGAAAATACGACAATTTCATGACAATGAATTTCAATTAATCGATCAATGAAGTTCAATGAATACCTCCTCGGCCCACCTCGTTTGTTTACCG
Organism: Hetaerina titia; assembly: GCA_037158775.1. Classification (NCBI taxonomy): domain Eukaryota; kingdom Metazoa; phylum Arthropoda; class Insecta; order Odonata; family Calopterygidae; genus Hetaerina; species Hetaerina titia. The sequence continues at coordinate 109,174,724 of CM073771.1, read as the reverse complement.
TCGATGCCAAGACTTCCATCATAAAATTATGTCAATGCTTCATAAGTGATTGGTGTGAATAATATATATTTCGTGTGGAACTCTAGGGAAGGCAGGCACTTTCAGCTCGTCTCTTTAATCGGAAATCTGCTCCCGTCCTTATTTTAATCGCAAACCTCCTCTTCATAGGCATTAAATAATAGATTTACCTTGTCATTTGTTTCCATGAATGATCGGGCATCATAATAAAATTGTCCGACCGCGGTAGTGTCATGTTCAGATACAAATTAGTCTGGTGTGTATTCACCCCCTGCCACACACCCTAGCGGTGGCTTGCATGGTACTTACAAATAAATACATAAAAAATGAAGAGGCATTCCTAGGTCGACTGGTTGGAAACTTGATCAAAATTATCTACAGGATATGAAATGCCTGTTTTTCCAGCCGCCTCCACTGCCACGCTAGAGGAATTTCGCGGAAAGACGTTTATGTTCTCTTTTCCCTTATTTTCTTGTTGACGTGATGGAGAGCGTTTACCTTGAATACCACAGTTCAGTATAACAATAAAAACTTGGGAGCAATTGTGGCTAAAAGAGAAATATATTTTAGGAAGCGTTTCCTTCGTCAATAGAATATCAGTGCGTGGAATATTGTTAGAACCTTCCTCCGTCGGCCGTCATTTTTTGGGAAAATCGTTGCACTTACTCCAGATCAAATAGTCGGCTGAATGAAACGAATAGGGCGTGAATTAATGACATCATTCACGTGCGCATCCTTCCTAACGAAATCATGATGCGTGTATCTTTTGGCGTAGGGAAACTGTTCTCACCTTTCTCCTTTCCACCTCCCTCGAAAACATAGCGCACTGACTTCGCAACAAACAACTGACTCCTTAATAAATAGAAAATACTTTCAATTTTCCCAAAAATACTATAAACAATGAAAAATGACGGCAATGGGCAATCTATTATTACTTTTCGTCGCTATAATTTTACCTCACTCTTTAAAAAAATGAAAGCGCTTTCGATTACTTCCCCAAAACATGGCTCAAATATGACGGTGACATGTTCGCCCCTTTGGGCAGAAGTAAGTGCGACATCAAAACATTTATCCATAAAAATTGGAACAAAAAACACATCAATAAATTTACCCTCGAAGTTGAACGCCATCACTCACTTGTACTTCTGGACATACTAACTATAAGAAACGGCGAGACAGTCGAATTTGGCATCTATAGAAAACAAACTCCCGCTGACAACTACATAAAATCTGACGCGCACCATCACCATTCTTGCTAGAAAAAGTCGGCTACTTTTAATTGTTTAATAACTCGTTTACTCTACGTTTCCCTCAAAAAACCACGTTACGGCAAAGAATTGATAAATAAAACATACAGCCACAATAAATGGATACGAATCTAAACTAATGAAAATGATCAGTAACCGGAAGAAAAAACAACATTCACACGAATGAACAATCCACCTTAGAATAAAATTCTCTCCGTCATTTTTGAACCCTAACTCACCAAAGGACTCCACAATATTTTTATACATTTGGATGCCGATATCATTTTCAGAAACCCAAACTACCCGACGAAACTTACTGGGTAATCCTAAAGGCAAAACGCCCAAATTGGAATAGTATGGAAAATACGAGGTGAAGAGCATCTCTTGTCTCACTTCATACATTGGGCAGACCACCAAACCTAATGCCATTACCAGGTTCGAGGAACACTTAGCTCACTATAAAGACGGTCGTTTTGAGTAATCGGCCGTTGCAAAACACATTTACGAAACTTCCTACCCTTTTGCGCTCAAAATGTATCCCTAATTTGGAACACCCAAAATTTCAACCCCGACGCCACCGGGAGCTTGTGCATATGCATGCACAGAGACAAAATTATGAACAACGAACCGGGAATCGTCAACAGTCCCTTATTTGACTTGATTTCCGAGTTTCAAAGTACACATATAGTGCAAATACAATTTCCACCACCTCTCCCACACTTCCTCTCCCCTCCACTACCCTATCCTAATCCTCCCCCTCTTCCCAGTCCCAAGAAACTACAAATTCCAACCTCCTCTACCTTCCCCCCTACCAAACCCTACCAACCCCTACCTCCCCCTTCTCCTCCCGTGAGAACATGTTCACTTTACTATGGACAGTGCACTTAGATACTGTTATCTTCCCTGCTGTCAAGCTCACACTCGCGGATGGTCACCTTTTTGAGCGAAATATCGGTTTCGAATTTCTTTAATCAATGTTGACTAAGGATAGTTACCTCAAAAAGGCAGATGGATATAGAATAATTATTTTTTCAAACTCAAAGTACTAATCCGCTCAAAAGTTGCTAATTTTCGTGCAAAAGCGCTTGAAACAAAAAACAGTACCTTTTGGTTGTGTATGTTGTGTAAAATTGCAACATTGTATTCAACATTTAAATATGTGCCTTCGAGCTATGATTTTTGTCGGAAACGAATCAAATAATGACTCAGCTCGCCTCGATGACCATTACATCCAGTAGCCAGTCATATAGTCCAAAGTCCATCGTTCAATACTGAACTCGAAGGTTGGAAGGATGAAAAGATTTTTCTTTGCATATTTCGTTCTTTATTCATCGTTCAGTATTTATTTCATCTTCCTTATCTGTTACACCATGCGTATACACCCCAATGTGTTATTGCAATCTTGATTCGCGGCGGAAGTCCATAACTCGGCCAAGTAAGGATTAGGAGGGTGAAATACTACTCGCGACATCCCTTAGCAACCTTCAAAAACGGGCGCTTAAGAAGGCTCTCTACGAGAATGCCTTTTACGGTGATCTCCTCGCGCGTTCAACCAGCCACACAACCATTAGGGCTTTTTTTTAGATTAAAGTGTAGGTGAGTGTGTAGGTCAATTTGTGGACCTCTGAAGTGTTCTTTACCAAATTATGTTGCTTTAAATGAAGTGAGGTTCAGTGCTAGCAATAGTTCTTTAATTCTAATCAAATAGCATGGAAAGGAAAACTTAATAAGGGATTCAATATTAATAAGAAGGCGTTCCTCGCTAAAATTAAAAAAACCCTAATGTCAAGGAAACATTATCTACATTCCTAGTAAATTGCCGAAGTTTAAAAAACAAAGTCGCAGGCTATAATCACCTTATTCAAAGCACAGACGCAGATATAATTATTGGGAGAGAAGGCTGGTTATCCACTGATAGTATCGACGGTAAAATTTTCCCAAAATCCTTTTCTATTTAAGACAAAGATATCTGCGAATCGCTATTGAATTCTTTTACTTTGAACTCATTGAATCAACTTGTTCTTCACCAACTAGGGGCGATAACATTCATGATTTGTTGGAAAGAATATTCCCGAAAAAGTCTTTTTTATAGAAACTATAAAAGGAATTAATAGCAACAGGACAGTAAATGTTTTATCAACATGGGGTCCGAAATAATAAGCCTAAAAGGAAAATTTACTTATTTAAACAATGGGACTACAATGGCCTATAGTTCGTGCTACAGAATCACTTTGGTAGTTTTAAGAAAGAAAATAAGTTAAAAAAAAGAATTGACTTAACAACTAAAAAACAAGAATTGACTTTGGCATTCGCTCTAGATATCTTACAATCATAACGGATCTCATTCTTTTGTCGCTAATGATATCATCTCTGTTCTGAGGAATACGTATGTGGACAAGTTAACAAAAAATTGGGATTTATTAGAAGAGTACTAGGCATTTGTGATGGAATGGTCAAATAGATATGTTATCTGTCGTTGGTTAGGCCTCATTTAGAATATGTTGCAAGTAAATGGGATCCTCACGAAGTTGGATTAATTGTCGAATTGGATTCATTTTGAAAGCGTTGTTATGGTTAACTTAGTAGCGTATCCGAAAATTACAGAAGCTAAGTTGGGAATCACTCGCAGAGCGAAGGTTAAATTACAGATTGAAGCTGTTGCAAAAAAAGGAAGGACGTCTCTTTAGCAGTGATGTTGAAAATGTATTATTACCCCATCGTACTACGGTAAGAGAGATTATGCCAATACAATTAGAAAGATTAAGTGTAGAAGAGAAACTTGTGGATTTAAGATGTCATTGTTTTCTAAGAACGATAGGGGGATTATAATTATATTGTTCGACCGTGGTAGAGTCATGTTCGGTTAAATTATTCCTGTGTGTATTCACCTCCTACCATACATCGGGTAGATGGCTTTCAGGGTATATATAAATAAATTTTAAAAAATTATGGCACAACTTCCACGAAGTATTTTCTACAGGCTTTCAAGTATTCGTTAAATCAAGCTGTCTGTGATTTTGGCAATGCGCAGTTCCCTTAATGCTTTGCAGAGAAAATCAGCGAACGAATTTATAAATGATTTACCCGAGTACAATACAAGTAAAATTAAGCAAAACTGTAGCTTACAAAAATATAGAGGTGTCTTGTGGAGATGACAATCAATACTGAGACCATTTTTGATGTCGGATAAGTTTTACGTGGTCCTTCGTGGGTCGAACGCTCTCTCGCGAGAACTGTCACCACGTGCGGGGCAACGGTATTATTTCTCACGGTTACGGCTACGAACAAAGGTGCCGCGGAGTGCAGTTTCTGTGTGTGATGACAATGCGTCGTCGCAGTCGCGTGATCTCGTCTTGCGAGCAGCTGAGTTGCGATCATGAGCGAGGAGAGGATGTGCTGTTCGCCATGGAAATAATCATGCCAGACTTATTCCAATATCAAGAGAACATTACTTTTCCACAAATTGTGCGCAAGTACCCTATTCTTATTCAAATGACGGGATAAACACACTTGAGGAGTTTTCAACTTCTCTGTACCTCTGTTTTAGGTGGAGAATATCGAAATTTATTTTATTTTTATTATATTGATTACTGCGTCATTTTGTTTCTTGTTAGGCATCCGTTAAAATAATTAGAATAATGAATGTCGAGGATTCATAAGTACCTTCGATTCTTTACCACTGTATATGCTATTGGTATATCAAGTATTATTAGATACTTATGTTAGGTACTATAAATAGCTTGATAATTTTTACATTGGTAACGCTATATTCCTATGTTCCAATGTGGGACATAATTTGCGTATTGGTTGAATTGCTCCAGTAGTAAGCGTTGTTAATTCGATTTTTCTTTTTATGGGTCGCACTTTTTTAACACTTCTGGGATTATTGATATTGATTATTGATTAGATGTCTAACTATGTCAGTGAGTAAAAACAAAATGAATTAACCGGTTATTTTGTTCCGAACCATATTTTTGCGCCTAGATGTTGAACAGGTGTCACTGATTAACGCATTATTTAATATGGGAAAGTGCAGCAATAAGCACTTAAGTGCCTAGCTTTTTTTCCCTCGTCTCCCAAAGGCAGATGAAATTTTATCATTCATAAAATGCCTGGTCTGCGTTTAAAAACGCAACTCCATTTCAATGGAGTGGGAAATTAAATCGTTTTGCGTTAATATATGTAAAGACGAGGGAGATAGAGAATTCAGTGACAACCCTAAAGATATCAGGAGTGGCGTTGCATTTTTGTCTGAGTTATTTCCAAGTTCAATGAAATGCAATTGCAGAGAAATGATTCTAACCTTTCCAGCCAAAGTCTGTGGTGATTGCGTTTATTTCCAAGTTGCTTTTATTTTAGCGCAACATAGGTCGCCGCGAGTTTTATCCACTTCCTCCCCTGCTTCAGCTAGAAGAGCAAGCTAGTATAAGTGATGATGATTTGAGAGTCTTTTGTGACCATTTAGCCACCTTGCATAAAAATATTCATGTGTTTTAAATTGTGATCAGAGTCCGCATCCACTCCTTGGAAACTGAGCAAATTGATCACACTGCTCCCAAATCTGTGCCTAGCCATAATATAGTATAACTAATACATTTCTTAATCACCTGGCCTTTTCTATGTACTATATACCTACTCCTTTTGTGTATTCTAAACCAAGATTTGGTGATAACTAACCCCTGTCTCCTGTAAAATTCAATTGCTTTCTCCCCGCAGTCATTCCTAGTCACCTAAACCGTAGTCCCCCACCTCATCAACATCTCTTTCTTAGCTTACCGTCGCATTCCAATCCCCATCACAATCAAATATTTTGATCGCATAACCCATCGACTTTTTCCTCCTTGTGATTACTTGGTGGCAGGTGTACCTGAAAAATGGCCAAGTTCGTACGTTCTGCTTTTACCACTGCTGGTAATATTCTATCCTTTTCTTGCTCTATGTTATCTACGCTGTTTCCTACCTTTTTGTTCAGTACTTTTATCCTTAGTGATGGTGACACATTTGTTGTGATCAAACTCCTGTTACCTTACCAAACCCTTTTTTGAGGTTTTTCTCTTGCAAATAAACGAATGAAAAATTCGTTGTAAATATTTTTTTATTTTGACACATGACCTACGAAACGCAGTCTTTTTCTCTAATGCACCTATCAGAAATCTGTAATTCTGTCATCATATCGTGTCATACTTTTTCTCGTGTCACGCTTTTTACCTCTTTGACGAGTCTTTATATTGTATTTGCCAAAGTTCCTGCCACATTCGGTTAAACATAGGCCAATCCATTTCTCAACCTTCCCAACATATATTTGAATATAATTCCTTCTAGCGTTTAAGATTAAAGCAAATAACGGTTTGAAATCACTTAAAGATCTCGTGATCTATTTCTTCAAATATTAGTGGTGCAATAGTTTATCAATTGTGCAAAATTCGCGATGGTAAGCTTCGTGTCATGTACGCCCACCAGTCTGCTTAGCACGTCACTTTGGCGAGGTACTCGGATTTTAATTTCCTTGTTCCTCCCGCGATAAATTTCGATCAAATTTTCGGTCGGGCACTTTTCGCTGTCGCGGAAAGAGTAGACAAGCATTCGGTGGACGGGTCTAATGAATAAATCAGCCACGCGGCCAGGGCTGGGAGATGGGAAAAAGGAGGGGGGCCTTCCCCGTCAACGGACCGCCATTGATCACCGTGTCTTCGGCCTTGCGAATTCATTTGTTCCTCTGGGCCTATGACTCCACCTGGCTCCGAGGGCGTCTCCTGGATTGACTGCTCACGTGCGTGCTCCTTCGTCCCCCCTTCATTGTTGCCCGTTCAGCTTTGCCACCGCCTCTTCCCGTGTTAAAGGGCCGAGCAAGTGCGCCCACATCTCATTTGCTGTTCATTCGCGAGTGCCTGAGGCGAGTTTGTACTTCGACGAGGGTAAGCCAGCTGCAGGATCGCCCTACCCGCTGAACTGCCTGGCTAAATGGACACTGCCACCCAGATAAAAATCCGGTGGATGCCACCATGCACCGCCAGCTATAACCAAGGCCATTAAATCTAATAAATTCATTGAATCTTCCTCAGAAAATCCAATAAATATTATTCACATAAAATACTGACCTACAGGGTTCGTCCGGAAAATAAGTGTACTGAGCTCAGGAAAAAAAATTATTGCACTTTTACATATCTTAAGCTAATATTCCTCAAAATAGGACCCTTGTGAGTCGATACACTTGTTCCAGCGGCGTTCCCATTCCTGGAACGCTCCCGCGAAGGCATCATCGGGAACCTCTCGAAGACACGTCGTCACGGCCTCTTTGACGGCGTCCCGTATCGCGTTCCTTTCAAACTCCTCTTTATCTTCGGGAACAGAAAGAAGTCCGGTGGTGCCAAGTCCGGGCTGTAGGGCGGGTGCGGCAGCGTTGCCACGCCGTGGTTGGCCAAGAAGTCCGACACGACAAGCGCGGTGTGAGACGGCGCATTGTCGTGATGCAGCCGCCAGATGTTTTTGATCGCTGGCCGGACGCGGGCGACTCGTTTTCGAAGCCTGTCGAGCACTTGGACGTAAAATGCAGCATTTACAGTTTGTCGTTCAGGTACATATTCGTAGTGGACGACTCCCCTTTTGTCAAAAATCCGGAAAAAATCAGTACACTTATCTTCCGGACGAACAGTGTACTTGTCCACGATTAACTATAGAATTCACTTTAGTCCTCGCTGTGAAACGTTTCTGCCGCACCTGACGTAAAAATTTGAATCCACCCCCTAGTGAAGCAGTTTTAGTTATTCCGCAGTTGATAGTATTAACTGTGAATGTGGACTGCGCATGCCTGTATTTTCCGTGTAATTTGTTTATGGTACCTGTTATATAAAGAAAGTAAACAGAATATAATGCTATTTAATGCAACCGTAAGTGAAATGATTCGCGAATTCAGCTGTGTCGCGTGTTCCATAATAGCACGCGTCAGTCGGGGAATGATTTCCTCTATGCGAGGATTGGGAGCGTAATCACATGTGCTTCTTTTAAACGGTATTTTATTATTTCGACAGTCAACTTTTGAGACTGTCGAAGTCTCATGGCATCTACTTTTGGGGTGATATGCGGTTGCTCGAATGAAGCGTAATGTTAAGCGGCGCTTATTGACGCAAAAGTAATATTTTATACTGTACCTTACGGTCAAACTCCTTCCTCGTGAATACTGAGCACAAGTTAAAGCTGTTTAAGCTATCAATGGCAAGGTTCTCAAAATTCAATTGTAATCTGTGCGTCTTTAAATGCAAGCATTCGCATTTAGCTGAATTTTCGTGAATAATGGATTGTCACCCAGCGTCCACATATATTTCGGCCTTGTGACAGTAAGGAGGGAGAATTTTCTTTAGTGCCACTGTTAATTCTCATTGTAGGAAATTAGTTCATTATAAACATCATTACTTTCACCTATTTCTTTCATAAATGTATTTTTTTCAAATACGTATTTGGCTATCTCCGTTTCGTGCAAAGATTTGCCACTTTGATGGAAAACAAAACATAAACTAAATGTATAAGCATTTAATTATAGTAATCAATTAAAAATATTGGCCAAAACAAACACAACACAACTCACACCTTCTGACTATATAGTATACTTACTTTTCGACGCCAGATGCGTCGAGTAGGACTATCGCGGTTCTCTGCTGTGCGTCTCCTAGTGTCGCTCGTCGTCGCCCTCTCCCTACGCAGCCCTCAGGCCCATCGAGTGTGGCCATATCAAGGCGGTGCGCAATTGCATGGGCGCGTGCACATGAGGGGGGAGAACGAAACACGGGGGCGGAGTTGAAGCGTAGCACTTCCGGGGACTCCTACTGCCGGGAGTCGCCGGGAAAAATAGCTCGGTGTGTGCTTGGTGGGCGTATCGCGTTGCTCTCGCTTGTGGTGCGGAGGCCAAGTGGATTCGTCACACTTCCCCTCTTCCTTGCTTCCCTCCCTCCCCCCGTGTGACTTTGGGCTAGAACTCGGGGTTCGCACCTCTGAAGCTCCTCACGAAGTGCATTCATTTATCGCCTCCAACAGGAAGCCATGCGCACATCCCCCATGCCCGTCCATATACACGTTTCTACACGGTTCCGCGTTAAAAAAATGACCCTTTACCTCATTTTGTTGGTGGCAGCTAAACGTATTGAAGAAATCGCTGTGTGCCCACCGTATACTTTGTTACTAAACCATATGTTTCAACGAAATAATAAATGATAGTTCGACCTCCTGGAGACAACAGTGCTCTCGCGGAAGGTATTCCTGCCGAGGGCGCATAAAAACCTCTCGTGTTCACTGACGTCACGCTCCACATGGCGAGGGTAGCATACCAATTTGGAATATCCAAAAATCCTTTCCTATTCCTTACTGTCTTCCATTAAGGCAGCCAAAACGTACTCTGGTAGGTCTAAAACGGCTCTCGTAGGTCTACGTCTCGTCCCTGAACTTCTTGATGAATTTGGTTTACAAAATGGCATATGAATATGCATGTATATTTAAATACCACTCTGTATAACCTCTCCAGAGGACGTGGAATTGTATTCCTAGTCAATTCTATGTCAATACATTCTTGCATGTATCTTAATTTCTTAACAACAAAATGTACTATTCAGTGACCTGGAACTTGATCGCTTCCAATGACAACCCGGCCGGCGACCTCTCATGAGCCGTACTATAACCAATGAAGTGTGCCCCGCGGCCATGTTGCCAAGGTCTGAAGAGTGAACATTGGCCGGAGCTCGAAATAAGATCAGTTTTTCCTGGTAAAACCGCCTTATCTTTTTCTAAACACGAAAGAGAAATGCATGCATTCCAATTCATAGATTCACATGTTACTTACATATTGCAAATAGTCCTGACCTAACACCTCTTGCCACACTTCGACTTGGAAAAATAAGAATCAAGAACATATTTCAAAATTACTCAAAGGGGAAATTGTGAAAAAAATGTTCTATACTACTCAAGGAAAAGCTTGATTGGGAATTCATGTTTTTTTCTTGTAGGTAAAATTTAGATTCTTGGATATTTTATAAAGTTGTTTTTTATCCGTAAATAACATTTGACTCGACTGCTCTGATACATTCTGATATAATTTCTTTGTTACGAATACAGGAAACCCCACGAGTCCAAAACTATAAATAAAATTCAAATCTTTACGAGTATTCTAGGTAATTGGTCATCATTGTGTTCATATTTCCCAACGTTTTCATGTAGTCAATCGATTGTCTTCCTTTAGGAATGTGTTGTTATATTCACCCGGAATCGACGTGAACAACGAACAGAACAAATGGGTTTAGCGGAACGTAAGAGGCCATCTGTTCCAGATGGATTGAGTTTTCCTTATGTTTTACCTGCTAAGTCATTACCCGACATCGCATGACATATTTCTCCTAGTGTGACGGTTATTTGAATATCGCTCGCAATGTTTTGTGATGGTGACCTTTGAAATTGCCTTTGATAAAGGCTCGAATTCGGCTAAGAAAAGGAAAACAGAAAGCGGTCCTTCGTGTTTTACCATCATAATTTGAGTTATTCATTCAGAAGACACTGCCAGTCCGGGTACTGCCATGCTCTCACTTCCACGTTGCCTTCACAATGAGATGGTGCTCAAATAATTTATTCGAAGGACACTATTGTAAATTGATATTCAATTCTTAAAGGGTTCATTGAATTGGATTATCATCGTGCGGATGGAAATCTTCATAAAAATTAATGGAAAAACGCTTTTCAGAAGTTCGATAACGAAACGGTTTTCTAGTGAAAATACTCGCTGGTAGATTTGGATCGCCTGTCCTTTTTGTGTTTCCGGAAGTAAACCTAATGTATTCCCCTGCCGATTAGTGTGTTAAACGGGCCCTAGTTGTCCCGACCGAGACTATTTCCTGATGTCAATGTCCGCTTTCTTGAGTTTCTTTTTTCTTCAAACACATTGATTCTTCCGATGGGAATTTCCTCACTTTTGACCCTTAGCGTTAGCAAGATAGTTTATTCGATCCTATCCGGCTAATGACAGCAGATAAAGAGGATATTCCCGTGGAGGATTGAAGAATATAAGATACAAAGTCCGCATTGAAATTATGAATCCCCAAAATGTCCGAAGTTTTCCGAGAGAAAACTTCGAACAAGATTTCGTCTCACCTGGATATTTATTTTTTCCGTTAATGAGGCAGAATAATGGAAAAGCATTAAACCTCACGGTTATTCTCTCGAGGCTTTTATGCTTAAGTTTAATGGAAACTTTTCCTCCAGTCCAAGAACGTGTACATTGTGAAGGGCCGATAACGGCAGCTATCTTAATTGGAGATTCTCTTCCTTCGAGGCCGTCACTCCTCCCCCTCCTACGCCTCACCGTGGCCCTCCCTCCGTCTTCCTGGCGCCTCTCCCTCGCCCCTTCTTACTTGGAAACTTCGGGCCTCGACGTGTTCTCGAAAAGGTCAGATATCCGAGGTTGCGGCGTTAATTGAAGGCGCCTTATTGGGGCGGGGCAGAGATGGCCACCCCTCCCTCGCTCTCCACCCCGCCCTCCCTCTCCCCGGGAGGGATGTCCTCTCAAGACTTTGACCTCCCGAAGCCCAAGTGTTACAAAGTATTGGATTATATTCCCCGGCTATCCTCCTTTGGAGATTTTCCCTCGGCCCTGTTTAAGGAAAGAGAAATCCTCGACTGGATGATGTGTCAGTTGAAGTGTTGGCAGAAGGATTGCTTGTGCTTTCCATCTTCGATTCCATTTTGGTTTCCAGGTTGCTGTATTAGGGATTTACACCGTTATAGTACGTTATGATGACGCATTTCAAAGAGCACATGATGGAGGGAATCATCGATTTATTGTTATGCTTAGTGCTAAAAAAATTTTTAATGAAATAGGGATGATCGTATTTGTCTAATTATAGACTAGTATTCACATGTTATTTTCAAATACTACCGAAATATCTATTAATATTTTGCTAGTAAATTTCTCTAGTAAATTTCCATTCGTTATTTATCTCTGAAGTGGAATTTGCTGTTTTTATTTTTCGACGTCAATCTCAATTACAAGGAAGGTTCCTGGCAACAACTTTTACTGTCAAAAATGTTTTACACTTGTAAAATTTTGTTGGGTAAGGGTAACATTTTTTTTAAGATTTTGCGGTTCCAGTTACTATTAACTGAAAAGACACCGATTAAATCTGACATTAGAAAAGTACCTACCGCTTGTAAGGAGCTTCTTTTGAATACTAATTCATCTCGTAAGTAGGGTATCTTAATGGTAGTTGCTGCACATGAATCTTTTAATACGCCACCTGGTTCTGTAATAAATTATTAAGAAATGGATTTTGTTTTATTTCCAACGTGGAGCTTTATTTGCCGTCATTTAGGACGTACTTTTAATCCACAGTTAAATAGGCGACCGTCATAATTCGAGTGTTGGGTCGCCTCGTCCCTTAACGACCACTGAACATGTACTATGCCTACACAACCCCCCCCCCTCCCTGGGATATGCGTGAAGTGGACAAAGAAATAGAGTTGAGATGAAATTTCCGCCATGAAAAATTCGTAAGAGTTGATGAGAAGTGTACATTGAGTAAAGCTTGAGAAACAAACTCGTGTTCTCGCTAAATAAAGCCTTGCGTTTAATGATTTCCTTTCCGAATGATTATTCCACCGCCCGTACGTAATTCGTCGTACGTAATTCGAAAATAACTTTTACACCATTCGGATAATGAGTTATTTGATAAAAAATAATGAGTTTCATTTACCCATTATTATTAACAATTATTCCTCGCTGAATAGTATTCCAGGAACATAAATGAATACATCAGTTTTCTCGTAAAGTTTTGCTTACAGATTTGGTACGCTGGGCTTTTAAACCTTACAGAGTGGAGTTCTTTGTCTTGTATTTTGTTTTCCAATTGGAAATGAGTGATTGCTAATCTATCAAATCTACAAATTTCAATTTATAATAAATGTATGAATGAATGGAAATCCGATGAATCATGGATAAGAGCGGCAAAAAAGTCCAAGCTCTTCTCTTCATGTTTACTCCGTGAACTATTTTTCGTCGTTCTACCGAGAGACTCCAGTTTTATGCCGTTCAGGCCAAACCATTTTTCCCTTTCCTTTGGCTTCTTGCTGTATCTTCTTCAGTTTCTGTAGGGCCTCCCTCTCACTAAATATATAATTTACATAAATGGCAATACAGACAAAAGTTGAACCTCAAAAATATTTTTGGAGAATTGTAAAATTTATCATGTAATAAATGATTCTCAGATTAATTTTCTTGATGTCTAATTGCATTTATCCCTTTTCAGGTAAGGATTCTGACAAAACCAAGTTTCTATTCGGCATAAATGGAGACACGTGAGTATTTGAGTTTTCTCAATAAGCGATAAAATATTACCTGTTGTTAATTAATTAATGTACGATCCAAATGTTTAACAAATTCGATAATTTTTCGTATAACATTAGCTTGAAACCTGTAAATTTTTGGGGTTTTGAAAACATATCCATAGAGAAAGTATTTATGGAGAGTGGTATCAGGAACTGAAGAATAATCATCTTAGTGCCTCCTTCCACTCAGGAGCTTACTTTAAGCGTCTTGAGATGTAGGCTTGCATTAAGGTGAAGAGTTGGTTGCTATAGTAACTTCATCTCATCGCTTCTTAAAGTCAGCCGATTATCCTCCCTCTACCGCTCTTCAATTCTATTCGTCGATTCGCTCCATTTTTCATTTTTGGTGCCGTCAGAGACTTGCAAATAATTCTCACAGTATAGCTTAATGAAACCCTCATAAATCGGTACTATTCCGTTTGCTGGAGGGTTCAGTAAATTTTCCTGATCACTCCCTTGTGAGTGAACTTTTTCAATGTACGCTTATCGGAGGGATCTAGAGCATTAGGTGCATTGCCGCACTCATTTCATCTCGTTATCGGTGTTCGACAAATAAAATTAACAAACGCATTAATATATTAGATGAAAAACAACTGGAAATAGAAAAATAGTCGCAGTGCGTTGTTTTTTTCTGTTAATGTCTACTCAGCATTACGTAATAATTTATTGAAGACAATTTTCCTATACGACTTGTTTGAAATTCTTTTGTGGAAATGATTAGCTTTTACTCCAGAGTTGAGGTTGGAAATTATTACAATTGAAATATTTATTACTGAGAAATTATATCCACTGCTGCGCATCTGATGAGTTCATTACCTGGGTATTAAATGTTGCACATGCAACTGCTTATAAATATTCTTTTTAATCTTCTTTCTCTTTGGAGGAAGGTTTTTTATTGACTAGTGATAAAATATAATTTTCTCTTTATTAAATTTTAAGTGCGTGCGAAATATTCTGAAGATCTCTCTTCACGGTCCTTCTCCTTAACTCCTAAATGAAGTTTACGATTTTTAGAATTATTTAATAAGTGATTCGCCATTTGATGTGCATGTTTTTAAAGTGAGTGTACGCTTCTTTGAAGTAAATAAATGATAATGGAAAGGAAGAAAATGGCGATTCCTAATTCACTTGTTTGCTGTGAACCACCAGTTTCTGAGTTAATAGAATGAAAATTCTCACTCCCAATATTTTCAGATAGAACACGGAATGCCTCTTAGTTCTTGGCGATGGGGCTTTTTTACGAGAAATAATTTCAGGAATCGGTTTAATCATCCTAGCCCATTTTAGCAAAAGTAATTCGGACGTCCGTGGTGTGATTCGACCGCTTTTTAATCTTTTCCAAACCACTGAACACACCTTTGACCTTTTTATTATTTTTTACTTCAATATTTGGTAGACATTTTCTTTATTTAAAATATAGCAATTAGGAATCGCTCAGAGATGTGGCATAAGTGTTCATTGCGCTAACATATCGTGTAAAGAGAGGCGGTTAGCTTATTCGGCATCGCATAGTCGCAGTGAGCAAATCCGGCCCACTTTCAGTTCGTCACAGCCACAACCAAACCGTGTGATTTTGTGATTATCAGGATCTTTTGAAAAAACAAAGTTGCTAATGTGTGGATTTCATATGCCAAATTGATTTTACGGAGAAAACTTTCTCTTCAACTATTGCCAATGTTTTGAATTTTTATTCTACCTTCATAAATTGGCGTATTAAAGAGAGAATTTAAATAATAAGTGATACATTTGGTGTCAATGAACAGAGATCTCCTGAATATTAACAGAATCTACAACAAGTATATTAATTTTCACGAGAGATTGCAATATTTCATTCCATTGATGTCAACTCTTTGAGCAGTATGTCGGCCCATAACAAGTTACGTTTAGAAATCCCGAAATGGATGAATGGAATCCAGGTTTGGATTGGATGCCAATGCTTCGTAGTGATGTACACGTATTCTTAATATTTGATGGGGTGGGACTATTGAGGAACGTCGAAAACTAGATCACGGTAATATACGCTTTGCTCAGAATTAACGGAGGGTATATTTCATGTCTAAGAAGGTCCTTGTGTTTACCGGGCGAAATACAACGCTCATACGTTTGAGATTCATTTCTAGTGATGGAGAATTTTCAAATGGTTTACCTGCGTAGTAGCCGTAGCCCTCTAGTTAAGCGATCCACTGAAAGTGTTAGTTGGATGACATGGAGCGCACTTAGTTGAAGTGATGTTTACATTGCTTCTATCTTGTCATATCTAAGAATTGGTATACACGAGTGTATTCATTTAAAAATTTCAACTCGGGAAAATGTGAAATACTTGGCCTAATTTAATTCGCCACCTTTTTTTGGGTGCTTCCTTCTTTCAACTTCTTGCCTTAGTTCTCTTTTAGACAGTTACAATAATTTGATTAGTTTTTTCAAGGGGGGCTATTACTGACCTACGTACGACCTCGTGTATTTTTTTTGATTGTAACTCATTTGAATTAAGATTCAAACAGTAAACAAAGTATGGTGATTGCTTTGGTGATTATTTCAGTGCTTCATTTCGATTTTGTATTCGAACTCTTTTTCATTCTCGAAGTATAAGCCACAAAATTGAGTTACAGATTCAAGGTTGAATACCATTTCCTTTGGTGCGATGAGCTTTCTCGAGAAATACAAATCTCCTACGTGATAGCCTTTTCAAAGAGGAATGAACGCACTTCTATAGTTTTATTAAAAATACTACATTACGAGAATATTTATTGGGGCCAATATTTGAAACTTTTTTGAATGGCTAATGAGCGATTTCCATTTGGTAGACGTTCCGTGGCGCATAATAAAAGCTGGAGGGTGTTGGCATTCGGTGCTGTCTTTCTCTTCGCTTCGACCTCCTGCCTTGCTGGCGCACCGGGTAGAGTGACTTCCCCCTCCGCGACGGTTGGGGGAAGTAACTGTCCGACTGTCTCGTTGAATTCCGAAGTGGTTTCGGTGAAATTTGGAAAAAAATATTAATATTTCCATATCTGGTTCTGAATATGTCTCAGGAACTTAGAGAAGTTATGCTCCGAAGCGGAATTGCCCTCAAATTGTAATAAAAATGCCTCCAAACCTCCCTCCGAGTTTGGGGCGGAATGATGATGAAAAACATCGGGGTCGTACTAAGAGGACCCAAGGCCATGCTCAAGGGATGGTCTCCCAGGCTGATGCGGTGCATGTGTCCCTCGGATTCCTAGCATTATATTCGAGTCAACCGTTCAAATATGAGGTTCAATCCGAACCGTGGTCGCATTCTTTTTTGAAACATTGCAAAATCATAACATCCGCGCAAAAATAATATTGATAGTTGAAGAAATACTTTCTGCTCAATGAATTCAAATGATGAGAGTAGAAGAGGCGAATCACGTACTTTGCAATATGTACGGGGCGATTGAAGTCGTCGTTAGGCTGTGGGAAATACCATAGTTCTACATAATAAAGGCAGTGGAAACCACGCGAATAATAAAATAAAGCAGAAATAGATTTAGTTTTGAAGAGCTAAATATATTCTGTAGTGGGTCATCGGCAACCAAAGAAGGGCAGCTTAATTTAATCTAGCTTTCCTGAAAGGCCCCAAAATGCCGATGTCCTAACATCCACTGCCACATGCCTCCGTGATATGTGACAGTTTTGGTCGCGGAATTGAGTCTCGTGTCTTCCGGGTTAGTTTTCCGCCTCTTCCCCGCGACTGTGGCAAGTGGCCCGCCCTAATAGTTACCAAATTCCAATCGATCGCCTTTTTGATTTGATCTGGACTTCGATGAGGGCGGACACTTTAATATTTATGCCAGTTCCTCAGTTGACTTAGCGATCTCTCACGGAATTCAGTGTTCATTGCCCTCTCCGCTCTATCTCGTTAAGTTCCAGGAAATTGGGATGGAAGCAGTTCTTTGTGTCGATATCAGGGTATCCCTTTCGGTGGGCGATACGTCTCATTGAACATTCCTTTGGAGTAGATTACTTCGTATTTTCCATGATAATTGATATTTATTGAAGTGAAGTTCTTATGTGTGCCGTGTGTTTAAACTCGTGGAAGCGCAGTCATGTAAGTATTAGGTAGTTCTCCACCCTTCTTATCTGTGATTTTCCTTCTCTTAGACGAGAAAAGGGAGTAATTTTTTGAGGATTATATCTTGTAACCTGTATGACGGTCCCTTTGGAAAATATTTTAATACGGTTAGCTATGGAGTTTTCAGTCATTTTTTTTTGCTCTCTACTGATTAGCGATGAATATTCTTACACTATACTGTGTAGTTATTTCCAGTGTTCTTTCTCTTAAGCATTTCCAGAAGTTGTCGCATGCTTGCGTGTTAAAACTTAAATATCGTGGTAGGAGTTGATAAAAAGTTTTAAAATTTATTTCTTCGTCACTATGACTAGCGTTCTCCCAATAGAAATAATTTGGTGTTCAGGTGATTTATTTTTCTCTGGAATACAGTTCATTTGATTAGAATTTTTGTTTATTTCGCTGATCAACTCCTGGGGGTCTACCCCCTTAACGTAAATTCCCGGCTAATGCAGTTTCTTGGAACTTCCCGGCCAATATTTTCTTTTTACTTTTCCTTTGATATGCAACACATTGTGCATTTCCAATCATATTTGGCACGGTTTATCGTTTATTTTAGATTCAAATATAATTTTCCATGGAAGATTTTCGAATGGCTACAGGCATATTTTTTCTTTTATTCTTAATGAGAAAATCAGTTTTTGTTTTATGTATGCATACATTTTCTTATAGTGTAGCTCCGATGTTAGAAAGACAAATTGAAATAAGGGGCGGGATAGACTTTTTTTTTGATAAAATTAGTCGTAATGTTGAAATTTTACTGCGTTTGTTAGTCTTTAATCAAAACAAGAAAAATATCTTGTTCATGGGCCCTCGTATAATTGCGATGCTCATTTTCAATTATTTCTTGCATTTTGTATTTAATCTCTATGTTACTGTCTCGCATCAAGTTGATAAATCTCGGTATATCTGTGCAGTTTCGTTCGTGGATCTTAATGATTTCAATATTGCTTAGTCTCCGGAAAAATTCTCTAAATCCCCTGTCGGTTGTCTACCCTTCCAGTAACATTTCATTTCATCGAAAGACGCAATCCAAAAAATGCGACTGCCGAGTTTTAATTGGGATCCAGAATCGCCTCGCTCTCAAGCACACCTGTTTCGTCTGTAATTCTTTCTTTTGGGGAATGGATCGTTGGAAATGCTCCTCAATCATATCGGTTAGCATTAAATAATTTTATTTTCGTTAATCGAGGTTATTACTGATAATTGGAGGCTCGATCTCCAATTAACTTCTGTCCCCTGAGGGTATCTCCTTCGCCCCACTCACGTATTTTAACATGAAAATCCACATCGGTGAGTCCGAAAAATATCAGAGTTTAGGTCATGTTTTTCTAGTAATTAATTCGTTATTATGCTAATTAGAATGCACTTGTATTTTATTTTTCACACTTTATAACTGCTAGTCCGTGTTGTTTCGTCCATTACTCTGTTTCATGTTGTCGTTATCGGCAATTTTGGGAATAATTACACACTTTCTGAATGAGTTGTCAATTTTCAAGTTAGTTACAATTCATTGTTGAACATAAGCGATTTGGGTGAATCTTAATGATCCATACTGTTCAATTGCGTCTTCCGAGCACACATGTTGGATCATTTTAAAACTTAGTGCATCTCCTTAACTTTCAGTCACATAAAAGTTTGCTTAGAGTAGGGCTTCTTATTGTAAATACTTCGATGGCCTTCGCATTATTTAGAGGAGGAATCACCTAATGATTGTCCCTGCACGTGTATTTCAATGTTGACTACATTCATGGGGAAATATATCATTGTCTATTCTCCTGCCCCCGATTCGTAACTCTCAAAATTGCCGTCCTAATTATCATACGCAAACTGCATTTCCTGTGCATCGTGTTCTTCGTGCGTTCAATTATTCCAATCTGCGCCAAGGCTCACGACTTTCTGTGAGTAACTAGTATTGTCTCCGTACGATGGCAGCACTTATTTTCGTGCGATTTAATTTCGTGGAATAAGGTGATCCCATTCTTTACCTGCGTTGAGTGGTGTTTGTCGTTTTCTGTTTGCCTCTCCCCTCCTCCCGCTCTTCCCCCTCGAGTAGTTCTCCGCCGCCCCCCTCGAATTCCTTCTAACGATCCGTGGAGAATCGATATTCATGGGAGGGGATGCTTTTTGAGTGACGAGATTACGGCTAAAGGGGTTTTAAATAATAGAGACTTCCTATGGTTCTCGAAGGAAGGTTTTCTTCGTTTGCAATATGTATCCATTCAGATTTCGTAACTTACTATTATTCGCATCCAATTTTGTTTCGGAAATATTCGAGGTGAAATCAAGAGGAAATATTTCAATAAATGACTACCCGTCGAATGCATTAATTCCTCCTCCCTCAAAATATTTAAACATTTTACATCTTGGAATATACTATAATGTTCGAATTAATAGTTTAGAAATCATTTTGAAGTGTTTTAAAAGTTTTATGAATAAAGTTCTTCCTTTTTAGGGTCGTTCATTCTCGATAAAAGGAAGGGAATTTAATGGTCTTGTGTATTTATTTGTATTTAATCCCGTTGCATTACTTTTAATTCCATCAGCGTCATTTTTAATAATTAATATTGTTTAAAGATTCGCGGCCAGTGTCCCGCAAAAACCCCTGCCGTCGATCCGGACGAGAAGACGACGCTCTTCATATTGAATAGGGCGTGAGGAACAAAATTGAAACAATTTAGCCGAACGATCGGTGCATATTTATGCATTTTCCCAGCATTTAGAATTGGGATATCTTTGCAGGTTAAAGTATGTCACTCTTTTTTCCCAAGTTGTTTTACCTCCCATTGCGTAAAATTTTATGGAGTCGTAAAAATTATTATTCTCACTCAAGGAAAAAAAAGAAAGGCGCTTGAGTGATGGCAACCTGTTGTAGATTGATTGATTGATTGAATCAGAGCCGTGGACCCAGAGTACGTGTTAGAAAATTCGTGTCCTCGAAACTTGGGACTGTTATCTCGCTCGCCAAATCACTTCCTCGTACATTACACTCAACTCAGCTTCTCTCTCTCTCTCTCTGCGCCTTGCTTTCTCATTCACTCAACCCCCTCTCTCCACCCTTTCCAACTCACCCCCCCCCCCGCGCTCCCGCTTCGACAAACATGTCTCGGCCGCCATCAAACGCCCGCTCTCCGTTCGTGTAATTTCCTCCTCCACTTTCTAGCTCTCCCGCAACACCCTTCTGTGCACCCTTCAATCTTTTTTTTTCATTACTTCCCCTCTTCCTCCCGTTCCCTCGCCATCACTTGACCTTTCCATCATCCCCTCCTCATCCCTTTTCTCCTCCGACGGATATTTTTTTCCCTTTACGCGTACGCCAGCACTTGAGAGCACGCCTCGTTTCATTTTTTTTCTTTTCTCCTCTCCCTCCAGATATCTCGCCTATTCAGCCTCGTTGCCCCCTCACATCCCTTCCCTCCCTCCCAATGCCGACGTCCTACCCCTTCGCTATTTTCTCTTTCCCATTATTTCCTCGCCCGCCCAACCCCCTCTCCATTTAATCCTCCATCCCTTACCCGCCCTTCCCCCCTCCTCCACTTCCTCCTCATGCTTGGCTACGTCCTCGGGGTCTCCCCTCCCCTTCCTTTTCCCGCCCCTCTGAACCCGCCCCCTCTGAGTTCCAGCCTGCGCAAATAGAATGACGAATGCACTTCGTTAGTGTGCGCTCAATTAAAGCCACCGCGGTGACAAAGGTTCAATCGGTCTTCCTATATAATATCTTATTTTCTCTTTTCTTCTCTGGAGGATTCGATGAAAACGATGTGTGCTTTGGTTTCCGTCGTTTTTCAGTTTCGTGTTCTGCAGAGGATCGATCGGCATCTTTTTACTCCTTTCATCTACTAGTCATCCTTCATCCTTTTTACTCCTTTCATCTAGTATTCTTTCTTCTTTGCCCTTAATGGTACTGATTCGATGGCCGTCGTCCCTTTTCAAATCACTATCAGTAACGGTCTTTCTATTTGCAGAACTACCTTAAAATATTATTTGGTAATTCTCCTCGGGACGTCATGCTCATTAAATTTACTGTTAATCAATTATGATCCTTGCCTTCCTTTATTTCTGTGTGCTGTGCAGTAATCCTTACCGAAATTTCCTCGCCAAATAACTGCATAAGAGTTCTAGTATTTAATAATGAACTATGTTGTTTATTTTTTGTTAAGGAAAATTATCCTCATAATTCATACAACTGGAAACCTTGGTGGCAAATTGGATGTTTTCCATGGAATATAAAATCGTTTCAAAATAATAGTTTCTCCTGTATCTAGTCACCATCCTTCCAGTAACTTCGTTTATTTCGACCAAATCCTTCGGATTGGCCACGATTGAAGATAGAACACTTTTTAGTTGATTTTGGAGTTACTTTGACCAGTGCTACCATGCTTGCAATAGTTTTGAATGTATAGACTCTGTCGATCGTCAAGCAGAGTCGAGCTGATGTACGATTTTGATAGATAATATCGATTGTGAGCGTCCTTCTATGCAAACGTCATATCTTGAAAATTAGGTGTTTAAGTTCTGCTGCTTTCCATTCCTAATATTGACCGAATTTTCCCAATCACTTTCGGCGGTAGCGTTTGAATGCCTATGTTAAAATTCGCTCATTGCACCTTGTCCGCCCCATCCTGTGTCCTCGTCCTGGATGGATGGGCAAGACTCCTCCCCCCTCCTCCCCGCCCTCTCGACTCCAAACAAACACTCCCAACCCCTCCTCGGGATGATGCACCCCAAACCGATGGTTATCAAACTTATCATGAAAATGCTTTCTACTAAAATGCACAATGGGCAATCAAATCTGGGGGGGACTACCCGGCGTATTAAACAATTTTGTGTGTATTCTACATCGTGTTTTCTTTTCATGTGTCTAGATGACAAAATTGCACCAAGTGACCACTGAAATCATAGAACTGAGGTATTTAGTTGAAGGAAAAATTTTCTTCCGATAATTCCAGTAGATGAGCGTTCAGTTATTGGCGCCTCACATTTGCTCATGTGATTTTTTATGGGTGCCAAGTCTTCCTTGGAAATGGCAGATGATCTTGGGAGAGAAACTGGCCTTCCTTACCCTGTGATTTCAGTTTCACCAGTCATATTTCGGGAAAGCCCTAAGTAAATCACTTCCGATATAGGAGAAGTAATTCAAAGATACAGTTTAAGAGTACGTGGACTCGTTCTGGCGATGCGAGGAACTCAACAAATACTTCGAGGTTAGCAGCAGTTAATTTAATTCTCTTGAAGCATTATCAATCACGGGTTACCATTATCGCAGACGGAAATGGGTATGTAAATGTTTTGTTTATCGGAAAGTAAATGCTAGGAACACAAAAATGCACGGATTTCCATCTTTTATCCGCATTAACGAAAGTCAAGGAAAGTTTGAGATGGGTGCAACGACTGTTCTGCTTGTAAGCCCCATGAACTCGGCCCAAAAACACGCCAACGCCCGAAATTGTAAAGAAACTATTTTCAACTCCGTATATTTTCAACCTACCTTTGATCTCTCTTCTACAAGAACAATTTTTGCATGCTGCTCAATCAATAATAATCGATCAATCGATAATTTCTATTTCCCTAAAATCCTCGGTTCCCTAAAATCTTCTCTCGGTGCCCGAACGGTGGAAAGGATGAATTCGGGAGTCAACACTTTTGGGGGTTGGCAGCCCCTGCCACACGTCCTCCCCCCGCTTCGCTCCCAGTCGTCTTAGCGCCTCTGCCGCGACCGACCCGAGAGTTTATCGATTGGCCCTGTTGTTCCCGGAGAAAGTATCCTTGCCCAACTGGCCGTTTTATTTCCTGGTTGCCTCCTATTGCGTCACGGTATCGCTTTCTTTCAGGTGACTCAAATCCGTGTGCCTTTCTACGAGAAATGATATGTGGTTGGCAAGTTTCTTTCACCGACAATGTGGAACTCTCTGCGGGAATTCGAGTGAAAATGCCGTCAAAATAAGTCCCTTCGAATGAAATTGACGAAGCTATCGATCGCTCTCTCTTCATCATTTGGACACTTTGGCAATCATTTTTCGAGGGAATTGATAATCCTTAAAGTAGCCGTTTTCTGATTCGGCTGTTTTTCCTTTTCCTTATGGCTCTCCTCTTAGAACATAACGAAATCATTTCCCTTGGGATTTTTTTCCATTCAATTTCAAGCATAACTTCGCGGTTTTAATTTATATTTCCTCTCATCTGCTTTTTAATGTATTCATCTTTCGGATTCCTTTAGTGTCGAAGCGTTATACCAAAAGATCGAAAAAGAAGAAGGAAATATCCTCAAGCTCCTGCGTACATATTTTTCCAGAATTTTTCTTCATCGTATCAGTCCCAACTTAATAATAGCCTCGCGCTTATTACCTCATCGTATACGATTATTTCGCTGAGTGCAAGTAACTATTATTTTTATTTTTAGCTAATCCTCACGACTTGGTGACCCCAATACTGATGGGAATATTAAGGCTAAGGTAAAAGAAGCTGTGCATCTTAAGCCGCTCACTTAAAAAGATACGCTCATTAAACCTGGGACTACACCTGTCTGATCTTGGCTTGCCGTCATATATCCAAGGCGTCCGCGGTTGTAGGAACAGCACTTTTCCGCCTCAGAGAGTTAATTCCACCTAATTTTCTTAACTTAGCTAGCTACTGTTTAGGTTACATTCGGAAAATGCAGTATTGCATAAACAAAAACAAATGCGATGTCGTTAAAAACGCCAGGTGCTGTACCACCAGAGTATTAGATACCAGAGAGATACCAAAAGAGTATTGTGTACCAGATAAAGAAATCTTAAATATTTTAAATATGGATAATAGTATGTGGGTTTAACCCCAATGATCTATCATCTTATTTGTCCTTGGTCAGAGTCATAAATGTTTGTTTTTGTGAAACCTTTCAGTTTTTTTCTCTTCGTCGAATGACTAAAAAGTTCATCAAACTGTGTTCAGTAACTGATTCGTGAATCACTCTTGTGTTTTCCAGCCATAATTTGAATCTAAGGGCATGGTATCAATGCAACCAACCAACGAAAGTAAATTCCGTATCCAAGTTGATGCTACTAAGTAAGCCGGTAAGTAGCCGGCACTTTGACTATGCCGACTGATAACGAACAGATGTGAATAATCTCCCAACTAAGTCAGGGCATAAGAAAGAAAATTTTTGAGTTTTCGCCGCTGGTTTTTACTCTCGTAATCCAATTTTCTTTCATTTAATTTAACACCATTTTTCCCAAATTAAATGGGTGGAAAGCGGAAAATGGTGAGAAAAAAAGCCTGCAACCGTGAGTGAACCTTAAGACTACCCCCCCTCTCCCTCCGCCCCCCTACTTCCTCAGTCTTTTTCTCTTTTGTGAACTCCCCCTCATTTGTCTCCGCCCTCTCCGTGTTCCCTTTGCGGATTCGACCCTCCCGCGTCACATTTCATTCTCTTTTTTGTCCTCTGGGGCAAATTTGTCCTTTCCCACATCCCTGGAACTCTCTAGAAGAATCGAGAAATTCGCCCGCGTCCTCCAGCCCGCCCCTCTTTTTCTAGATCTCTCTCCCTCTTCCCTTATTTTCCCAAGATTACTGATTAGTCTATTATCGTAATGGGCAAGTTATTCCCTTCTCTAAATCCACGGC